>CM037996.1:24150025-24177983 GCA_021234005.1 Nephelium lappaceum
TATGCTCTCTACAGCTCATTATACAAAGAGTTAGAATATGAAAGTACAGTTATCGTGGATTTTGAACAAATGATAGAAAAATGCACAAAAAGACGAAACAACGTGCTACACATGTAGTTCAAAATCACAAACTAAAGTCATAGAAGCAGAATTTACGATGATGGTAAATTCGTGTCAAAGATGTAATCAATGCCACACCCGTCAAGGTCTTGCAACTCATACACACTTTAAAGGGGCCATATTGAAATGTCTTGGATTTTTCACCAAAGGTGTGGCAACATGTGTGGAGATAGCATTACAACAAAACGTCCAATAATGCCGGAATATCCATACCGAGCAAGTTATTTTTATTAAAAAAAATAAAAATGGATTATCTATACCGGGCGCAACCTGCCCAGTATGGTAATCCAAATTCGATACTGGGCGGAGCTCGCCCGGATTAGATTTCGAATTTCCATACCGGGCGGGTGACCCGCCCGGTATGGATAAAAATATTTTATAATAAAAAATTAAAATATATTATCCATATCGGGCGGGTCACCCGCCCGGTATGGATAATCCAAAATATCATACCGGGCGGGCGTGCCCGTATGAAATGTGGATTATCCATACCGGGCAGGTGACCCGACCGGTATGGATAATCCAAGATTCTACTGGACGGGTCGCGCTCGGTATGATATTTTGGATTATCCATACCGGCGCGACCCGTCCGGTATGGATAACCTGGGTCGGGTACTTCAACCCCCCCCTCCCCCCACTCACATTTTCACCCTAATTTCAAAACTCTCTCTTTCTCTCACATCCTCTCTCCTCCTTACCCTAGCCGCTGCCGCGACGCTCTCCCTCTTCGCCGGTCGGTCGTTGCTCCCGAAGCTAGTCGTTCACCTCGCCAGTCGCCGCCGTCCATCAATCTACCTCTGGTGAGTCTTCCCTCATTTTGTTCTTCTTCTCTCCCTACCCTAGACGCTGCCGCCTACGCCTCTCCCTCTTCGCCGGTGGTCGTTGCTCCCAAAGCCCGTCGTTCACCTCGTTAGTCCTGCCGTCCACCGATCTACCTCCGGTGAGTCTTTTCCTCCTTCTGTTATTCTTCTTCTCTTCTTCTTCTCCCTTTCTTCTTCTTCTTCTTCTCCCTCAGTTTTTACCTTAGTTTTGGGTTCTGCTTGTAAAAGGTCAGATCTGAGGGAGTTGTGGTTGTAGATGCATTTTATTGGTTATAGATGCATTTTTTGAGGAAGGACTCAAGCTTGATGAAAGTGAAGAAGAGAAGCAAAAGAAGGAATCATTGAAGGAGAAATTTGAGGTTCTGTGCAAGGTGATCAAGGATGTGCTGGTGACCGAGTTGAAAAGGTTGTGGTCTCTGATCGTGTGGTTGACTCTCCCTATTATTGTGTGGGTGACTGTTGTTTGGTGACTGTTGTTGAAAAGGTTGTGCTGGGTTACAGAGAAATTTGGGTATTTCATGTTTTTGCATATACGAGCTGATTTCAGGAATT
Source organism: Nephelium lappaceum (assembly GCA_021234005.1). NCBI lineage: Eukaryota > Viridiplantae > Streptophyta > Magnoliopsida > Sapindales > Sapindaceae > Nephelium > Nephelium lappaceum. Next base: position 24,151,519 of record CM037996.1, read on the forward strand.
GGTTTTCGCTTGTACATTTTGTCGAACGTCTTGCTTCCATGTCTGTTTTTAGTTTCTCTTTTTGTGTTTCTATATATGATATAGAAATATTGTGATCCATGTGATTTGTTTCTAAGTTTCGTTCGATTTCAAGAATGCTCTATAAATAATATGGTTGTTCGCAAAAATGATATCTTTGGTTGTGTTGTTCAGTTCCAGACATGTTTATTACTCGTTATGCAATCAACCACTGGGAATATGTAATTGTTCACATGATGGTTCTGATTATACTAGCAGTTTGCCTTAGTTTTAGTTGTTAATGGTATGCTATTACATGTCTTTATTTTGTGGTCAGGATAGATTTTCATCTGGTACAGCTCTATTTTGCCTGTGTGCCTTCATTGGGTGTCTTTATTTATGAAATATCAAATATGCTGTATTTCGTTCGTATTTTAGAATGTCTCTTGCTTTGGTAGTGCTATCTAAGAGAAAGCATATTACGTAACACTGTGTATTTGGTTGCTCATATGCTTGCTATGAACTGAGGAGAGGAAGAGGTGATGCAATATTTCTTGCTTATTTCTAATACTTATGATTTAAATTGTTTAAAGGGTTTTTGAATTCGGATGTATATGTAGCTTGTAGCTTTTATTTTAATATTAAATTGTATATATTTTAATTATGGATAATAAATTGAAATTAAAATATTTTCCATACCGGGCATGGTCCGACATGGAAAATCATTATCCATGCCGGGCACGTGCCCGGTATGGATAATCATATTCCATGCCGGGCACGTGCCCGGCATGGATAATGATTTTATGCCGGACACATGCCCGGTATGGATACTCCCCTATCTACACCGACGGCATCCATACCTGGCAAACCGCCCGGTATGAATAGTCAACCATACCGGGCATTGCCCGGTATGGATGGCCTGTTTTGTTGTAGTGTAGAAATGGGTGCTAGTGCTAGGCTTCCCGCTTCGAGGCAGAGCGTGTTTTCATGATGGGATTGACTAGATGAATTGGAATGTAATTCATGGCCCGCTAACTTGTCGTACTCATCCTATAAACAATTTAGAATGTTTAAAATTTGACAACTTATATGTATTAACAAACATAAACCTATAAAAGTTGATGATATGTTTAAAAGGCTTGCATGATGGCTCGAAGCATTCAAAATGAGAGGGTTATTAACTCTGTAAAGTTCATCCATAGTATCTTGTTTGGCCAAGTCATTGACATTTCATTTGAGAACGGTGTGTCACGATGTGTCAATAACAAGGTGTGGCCATATATCAAGGAAGGAAGTTTTTTCCTTACTGTGGATTTGGATTTTCTACGAGTGTTTGTAGATAAAACTTCATGGATTGGATTTTTGATGTTTGTGTGATATAGGATGTGTAGTGGTTGATGTTGAGGTGCAACGAATATGGTGGTGTAGTTGCAGGGATTACAGGTCTTTAGGATGATGATGGTGTTGGGAAATTCGCGTATCAAAACCTCTTCTTTAAAAAAAACCCGCCTCCTGTAAGAATATCAGAAATAATAGAGAAATAAAATAGAAATAATAACAATCACCACAACACAAGAATTTACGTGGAAAACTCCAAATAGAAAAAACCACAACCCTCAGAAAAAAATCATTATGTGAAAAATTGTTACAATCACATAGACTATTCTTTCACATCCCACGACCCAAAACACCCACACTTTCCAAAGCATAACCTCATACTTTCCTACACTCTAAATATAAAAACAAAAAGAAATTTAAGTAGAGTCAAAAACACTACTAAAGTGTCCTTTGACTGGAGCGATTTAAAACTAAAACCTGGCTCCTTGTATAGCCTTCAAAACCTATTCTCCCTTGTTTTGTTTCGGATCGTGGAGTTGCTCTCACTTTATATTTTGTCCTTTTGTTTTCGATGTTATAGATCTTACAATCAAATTTTATTTTGTTGCCAATTTCCGAAAAAACTCCACCTTGGCAAAATAAAAGAAACATTCGCTGCAACTATGGTGGCAAAAAAAAAAACAAAAAAAAGACAAACACAAATCCATTGTCTATATCCAATTATAATTCTCAACCCAAAGAACTATTATACTTCACCATAAAAGAGTACACTCACTTAGAATTATCACATTTCAAGAATTTTACTTTGGCACATGTCGAAAACCTACTGAAAATTTATGGTGCAACTTCCACATTTGGCTTTACTGGAAGTTCATCAACCATCGACATACATTCCATCACACACCTTGCATCAATGCTAAACCAATACCTGTTTGCAATTGTGGATCCACTAACAACACATCCTCTTCCATGGCAATGCGGATATACCATGAGGATGTACTTTCACTTCTCAAAGAAAAACACCTTCTCCCATGAGAGACACTGTTAGCTTCTACCTCAGAGCTTTTTGCCGAACCCGCTCCACTTTGACAATTTTTCTTGATGTGCTCAGATTGTCCACACCCCTAGCAAATTATATTCTTCCCGGAGTTATTCTTCTTCTGGTTGCTCCAATTTCTAGTTACCAACATTGTGTCTGCTGATGAAATGCGATCTTCGCTTTTCAGCCTTCTCTATTCAGAAAGGAGTCTACCGGTAACTTCTACAAATTTCAGAGTCTCTTTCTCATACATCAAAATAGGTTTCATGTGCTCATAGGAAGGTGGAAGAGACAAGATGAGCCTTAATGCTTTATCCTCATCTTCAATTTTAGCTCCAATAGCTTTAAGTTCAGAAACAATACCATTGAGAACACTCAGGTGATATGAGATTTTCATACCTTCATCTATACGCAGAGTATGAAACTGTTCTTTTAGGTATAACGATTTGAGATGCCCTTTACCTGATATAACTTTTCAAGCTTTTTCCAGAGTTCCTTGACTGTTGATATTCCATGCACATTTGCAAGAACATTCTTGGCCAAACATAGACGAATTGCACTTGCAGCTCTCAAATCTAGATCTTCCCAATCTTCATTGCTCATACTAGGCTTGCCAGAATCTTTATCTTTGCTGGAATCTTTGTTGAGAACAGAGCTTGGTTTATTCTCTAACGCCTTGTGTAACCCGGATTGTATCACACATCTTTGACTTGTACTTGCCACAAGTCAAAATTGATCTTTCCATCAAATTTCTCCACATCAAATCTCATAGGGCTTGAAAACTTTGACATAACTGTATACTGGAATAGTGTACTCGTAGTCCGTGAACAATATACCAGATAAGTTCTTAGGAAAGAGAGGTCGATCACAATGAACACAGTTGAATACCAAGTCTTTCTTAGCCAGAACCTTCCCTAAACATGCACTTTCACACCACCACACTTATTCCAGCAACCAAGAACAATTCTTTTCTGATATAGAAGATCAGACAATGTTGAAACCACAGAGCATACTAAGAATTTTCTAAAACATCTGACACCTTACTAACCAGGCAACCAGGCTCTGATACCACTTGTTGGGAAAATTCGCGTCCCAAAACATTTTCTTAAAAAAAACCCGCCTCCTGTAAGAATATCAGAAATAATAGAGAAATAAAATAGAAAATAATAACAATCACCACAACACAAGAATTTACGTGGAAAACTCCAAAATAGGAGAAAAAACCACGACCCTCAGAAAGAAATTCACTATGTGAAAAATTGTTACAATCACATAGACTATTCTCTCACATCCCACGACCCTAATACACCTACACTCTCTAAAGCATACAATAACTCACACCTTCCTACACTCTAAATAATAAGAACAAGAAAGAAATTTAAGTAGAGTAAAAAATAATGCTTAAAGTGTTTTGACTGGGGCGATTTGAAACCAAAACTTTGGGCTCCTTTTATAGCTTTCAAAACCCATTCTCCCTTGTTTTGTTTCAGATGTGAGATTGGCTTCAATTTTATTTTTGCCTTTTGTTTTCGATGTGAGATTGACTCCACTTTTATTTTTTTCAATTTCCTAACAGATGGATCTACTGTATAAAAATGAGAAAAAGAGACCTTACCACCTGATTTATTGCTTTCAGGGATGTACTCGTCAACAAAATTATGAACATTGGTTTTCAGAGGGTTTTTGTTCTCTTTTAATTTAGATATCTATTAACCCAACCAATTGCGTTTTTACGTCTTGAACTTCATGCCTCAACAATTGAATCTCAGTAACAAATGCTTGAAAATCATTATGTAATAATGTAGCATCAAGTTGAATGTCATCAACAAGTTTCCTTCCACATGATATGTGGTGCAAAGTAGAATTTTGTTCTTCAATTGACATATTCTCTTGGTCGAAATAAGGATTTGATGGACCATGATCATAGGGAGGATATAGTCCAATGGAAAACTACACATAATGCGAACAAACTATGTTAAGCATCAACCATACGTGCTTAAACAAATTTTACATAGGCACAATGTATAAGTATATAAAAATTACCTTATCAAGAATCAAAACCGCCTTCATTATTAAGACTAGCTAAGCACTTATTAATGTTTACTGTAGTGCAACCAATAATGGATAATATTGACCAATCCACAATAGGAGGAACTAATCGTAGGAGATATAGATAGAATATCTAGGCAACTAACAAATAGGAAAGCTACAGTAAGTTAGTTACTTTGATTAGAGAGTATACCCTAAGATAAAACAATAATAAAAAAGGCATAAATTAATAACTTCATTTGAAAAAGAGGACAGAACCAGAAAACACTTTGTTTTTGTTTGACTGCTGTGATGTTTTGAATACTTGAATCCCATTACACAAGATCCTAAAACATCAACTAGCCCAATTCTTCCTTACAATACCTCCCACATCAAGTAAGGGATTCAAGTACCCACAAAGACGTATTTGGCATTGGTAGGTGCAAGGATAGTGGCCAACAAAATTAAGCAAATTGTAGTCGCAAACTCATCATTGGATGATGTAAGTTACTCGATGCGGTGTTGATCAATTTCCTACAAAATTTGCCATATGTGATTTTCAACTTTTCACCCCATGCCTCTAGGTTTGGCACATCCCTAGAGGTTGCTACTTCATCTCTATCAGCACATATGCTAATTACTTCTTCGAATATAGTGGTGTTCAATGGTATTGATTGCCCATAGATCTGAAGTGTATAGGTGTCGATGTCAAAATGATCAATTGACCATCGACAAAGTCTCAAATGTAGTCGACCACAGTTTAATAATAACAAGTTTTTAAAACCAATCGCTTGTATTGTCTCATTCTGCTCTTCGATCAAGTTTTTCAAAACCCAACAAAAGCAAGTGGGAAACAACGTGTTTGCAATCTTTCAACGTTTATGTTGGCATAATTTTCTCTCGTCTCAAAATCTTCATCAACTTCATGGCATTGGTCTTTTTTTTCTCTATGAACAACTTCTTCAGGCAATTTCAAATCAGTTGCATGCATTTACCCACACTTAGCCTTTTTCTTTAATAGCAGGACCATCCAACTTTCACTTAGTTCTTTCCTTGACTAGACACAACAAAAACGAAAATAGATAATTAGCAAATGTTGGTTTACATACAAAATAATGGGGAAAAAAAAGTCATCAATTACTACCAGTGTTCCAAAACTCTCTACTCGCTGTTCGACCGGTGAGACAGAGAGAAGCGAGTACTCGACTAATCGGCGAGTACTCGGTTTGACCGTTGGTCAACAGTCAAACCGTTGATCAAAGGTCAAACTAGGTCAAACTTATAAAAAATAAAATTTAAAAATTTTCTATAGGATCAAAATACAATTATCTGACCACAAAACACCATCAAGCCTATCTCATGCAATCTCTAAAGCTATGTTAGCACAATCACATAATTACAATATACTAGATACCTTTAAACTTTCGGCAACATAACTACTATTTTTCAACAATTTCACTTGTAATACACAAAAATAACAACACTTCAAAATTCTATCACATCGAAACTACTTAAGACCTTCCATCATTCTTTCAATCTCAAACACAAGTACACAACCAACATCAAATAAATGTAAATAATAACATAGCAAAAACAAAATAGCAACCAAAAGAAAAAGTCTATGAAAGTATGTTAGGGCCTTAAAAATCGTAAGGTGAGGAGGAAGATGCAACCACTTTCATCATCTCCATAAACATCTTCCATAACTTGTTCATTGTCGGACTCAAACCTTACATTAATGTTCTTTTCCCCTCTCTCCCTAACCCCCTCTATAGAATCAAAATCATCTTTATCAAGTTATCGTGGTCGCTCCAAACTGGACCGTACTTCATCATTATCATCACCATTTGGAACAAGCCATCCTTGTGTATCAATAGCATTAACATCAACTGCTAGTAGCACATCAACATTCTTCTTAGTCTGTTGGTTCATTTTCCTTGATAACTGTGAATTGATAAAGACTAGATTATTTAATGGATCCGTATTTAGTCTATTCCTTTTCTTCGTATGTATCTACATAAGATTTAAAAATTAAAATTGAATAAATCAATAAATAATTAAAATTTAAAACATTAAAAATAAGTTATGGATATTGCACTTACCCATTCAAAATAACCAAATTTATTTTGCATCAGTTATATTTACATGTAAACCCCTTTTTGAATTGTATAAGTATTTTGTAATTCGTAATTATTCGTTCGTAATTGTGTTTCAAATCGTTTTGAGTTAAATGTGGCTTATTAATTTTGTGTTTTGGATTTTATTAAGTTGATTTGAAAATTAAATGTATGTTTGAGGCTTACGGACAATCAGAAGTTGGGTTGGTGCTGAAAAATAGTCGAAGTGTTGAATTTTTGTAAACAGGTTTTTCTAGAACATTGAAAATGCAGCCGTTATGCTACCGAAATTTCGTTGGAAAATGAGTTTAAAAATCGAAAAAAATTCTTACAAATTTTCAGTTTTTAAAGAAAACCAACCCAACGATATTTTAGAAAGTATTAGAAAGTTTAGGGTTCGCTCTACGGGTTTCACTTAACCCGACGAGTTAGGTCTAAGAAGGATCTGTTGGGAAGCCCGACGAGACCTACCGAATTAGAGCTAGAGGTATCCGGATCGGGTCGCATCACTACACCTAAATGTCTTGAAGGTCATGGACATAGTGAACTCGAGACTTCTTGGACGTCCCGATGTGTTTGAATGTTGATGTCCTAGTATATTCGAGATGTTGATATCCCGATGTGTTCAGGACATCTAGCATCCCGAACTTGGGACATCTTGGTATGTTCAAGAAGTCCGAGACATCACGAGTTTAGTTAGGACATCTGGAACGAGTTGAAGTTACAGTAGGTAGGTTAAAGTTTTCAATTTTTGTATTTTTGTTTCTTGTTCTATTTTTTATTTCAGTTTTAGAGGGTTTAAGTTTTTTTTTTTTTGTTTCTATATTTTGTTCATGTTTGAAAACCGAAAGATGGAGAACATAACTTCATTAATCAAAGAAGGATTTTAGATTTGTGTTTCTGTTTTGTTTTCTCTCTCTCTCTCACTCTCTCACTCTCTTCTCTCTCTTTGTGTCTTCACTATTAAAGAAGGAAGGAATGCTTGTTTTTCCTTTCTTTCTTTCTCTCTCTTTTTGGTGTCTTCACTGTGAAGAATGAAGATTAATTTTTTTTTTTTTCTCTTTGTGCAAGGATATTTTGTCTTAAAACCAAAATAGATATCATATAAACTTAAATATTGATATAGTGACAATACTAAAAGTCACCAAGTAAAAAAATCCTCTTTTTATTAAAAAGGCAGTTTCAAACCCTAAAACATCAGTACATAAAAAATCATAATTCCTTTTCACAAAAGCAACATCTCTAACTATTATAATATCATGCAAAACCTCCAAAAATTAACCTAAAAAAATTAATCATTTCCAAACTTATTACATTTTAAAAGGTAAAGCAAAACTAACTTGCTCAGTGCACATAATTTCTATAAAAACAAACTTACTTTCAGTAAAACCTGTATCTCATACAATTGCAAACATGAAAGCAAAAGCACAAAAAGTAAAATTTTCAACAAATATTACATTTCAAACTCAACATATGCCTAAAACACAAATATAGAACACAATTTGGTGTCCTTCATAGGTCACAACTACTTTTATTTTTAACTCATGTGTATTCTTTCTCATTACTGTTTAGGCTATATGAAAAAAAATGTAAATAGCTATCTATCACAAATGAATTAAACAATAGTTCACATGACAGTCAAGTAATTTAAAACAACATCATATATATCATCTAAATAACCAAACTTTTTCTTATAAAGATCAACGTATTCTAGTTTATATAAACAGCAACACCTTCAAATTAGAGAAAAAGCCAATTGTAATATATAACATACTAGAGTTTGTGTAGAATAAACTGAGCACCAAATTCTGGTTGTACAATCAAACGACGACTAGAGCATGAACATAAGTTGGAGAAAGCTCGAAAGAGAAATTTTGCAAAATCATTGCCAGAGCCAATTTTGCTTCCACAAATGCAAGTTTTGTCCAATGCAAATGCGAGGACCCCAACCAAATGGGAAGAATGAGACTTCATTATTCTTTGATGCCTTTGAAACTCCTTCAGAAAATCTATCTGGGTTGAACTCCTCCACATCATCACCCCAGTATTCAGGATCATGATGTACCATAAGTATTGGAACTAAAACTACAATTTCTGGTCGTATATCAATTTCTCCAAGTTTAGTCTGTTTACAAGTTGAACGGGATAAAATAGGTGCAGGTGGATATAATCTGAGTGTCTCATGTAGAATTTTGTTTACCTACAAACAATAAAAATTCACTCTTATATTAAATTATGTTTTAAAGATAAAGATATTCTATTTTCAATCTATTTCCAAGTACTTGAATGTTAAATAGAAATTGTTATTATTATTAGTGTTTATCAGCTAAAATTGCTTTGATTGATCATTTAACTAACATTTTGTAATAGTTTGGTTTTAGAAATTCAATTTAAAAAAGGGATAACATTCTCTAACATGCCCTCATTAATACCAATATTTTGTTGAGATGGCAATAATGGGTTTATAACACACGAATAAACTTACATAAGCTGGGAGGAGAGGCCCACATACAAGTGGGAAGAAACCTTAAGCAAAACCCACACATAGGTAAGAGAAGTGCTCAAACCTTGGACTCTAAACACTGCAAAGGGAGTGGTGCCAGCTGCACCACTCATCAGCAAGCCATTTATAATCTTTTATTACTCATAACACTCCGTGATAGTGAGATTAACTATTGAAAAGACAAGTATACCATTTCTTTAATATTTAATCATAAAATATATTATTATTAAATAAAAAATAATAAAATAAATAGGGAAAATAATGGTAACATAGATGTACCAAGACTACACAGGGGAGGCTATGCATATGTGTGTTAGCCTCCCTTTGATTAAATCTTCCTACATCAAGGAGTATCATATCACTTGACAATTATTCTCACTTGGTAATCATCATCCAAGATTTGTTTTTAAACTTTTATTTAAGTCATCACTGACACTTCTATGTCGTTGACCATTAATGAGCGTGTCAAAATATTTACCCAAAAATTAAAACAACAAATTAGAGTTTTAGTCTAGACACGATAACTCATCAGATAAAACAACAAATTATATATATAGCCTAATCTTTGGAAGGTGAACGAGAATAATATTCATAAAATAAAAGCTTAAGAAGTCTGAGAAAGGCATTATTGACTTACTACTTTCAAGTTGTTTAGATCATCAAACTTCGGTTTATCATTCCCGAAAACTTCGAACACCTCTTCTCTTGCAAGTGCTTGCCAATGCGGGTGCATGCATAAGAAAACCATTGCCCATATAAGCAAAGATGCAGTGGTTTTCCTGGCCTGCAAGATAGAACAACTTACACTCTTCAATCACCTCTTCAATACTCATTCCAGTTTCCTTCCGTCCATCTTCTTGCATCTCTTTGTAGTTTGACTGTATTAACATACCCAACAAATCATCATAACATGCTTGTCCAAATCTAATTGCCTCTTCTCTTTGTTTATTATTCCTTTAATCAGTGCCCGGGTTTCTTTATAATTTCTTCTCATTCTTCTATTTGTTGTAGTTGGCAAAAACCTACAATATAAGTTAAATTATGTAGGCAACATCAGGCCATAATATTGGCATGGATATAACTATTAATTTATAGTAACATTTTGATAACATCATTTGTATGCCACAATTTACACTGTCAATTAACACTAAGGTTGTGGATATTCTCATTGACTTTCCAAAAACGTTTTCACTACAAACATATATAAAAGTTATATCTATGCGATCTGACACCTGCATGGAGACTTTTGACATATCATAGCGATGTTAAGCAAATTATTAATAATAAGAATATTATGAAAGCTAAAATATTAGTTTCATTTACCTCCATCCTGGAATGAAAGAGAACTGAAAATTTTCAACCAAATTATCCATTTGTTTTCTTATGAGTTCAAATATTTTTCTTCCATCTTCATAGCTACTGCCAAATGCTGTTCGAGAAATTACATCGGCTGTCAATGTTTGAATATAAGGCCACACGTCTAACTCATGATTGGAGTTGTTGTCTTGGTTTGCGATCAAAATCTCCTTCCATTTACTTATCATGTTGTTACAGCTCCAATAAATGCTTGGAAACATATCCTATACAGAAAGAAAATGGCTATATAAGCATTAATAATTAGTAGATAGTTGCTAGCTAGTTTAGGTGATTGTACATCCCCTATTGGCTATATTGGTGTGCATTTTCTTTTTCTAAGTCAATATCGGGGAATTCAAATCTCATTATAAGTATTTATTAGAACATATGAAAGATTTTTCATTGATTATAAGAGAGTATTCTCTTGTTATGAAAGTAAATATTTGGGTTGTGTATTTAGTTATAGGTCTTAATAAATTCTGATAACCTTTGGCTTGTTTAGAGTCAGTTTGAAAAAATAAAAAATAAGTGATTGCATCTAATTTTGTTGAAATTGCCCATTATTGACATCAAAGGGCCATTTGACATTATGATTATAATTTGTAATAAATAGTACAAAAGTTACCTTTAACTTGTACTGATGGAAAGCTGGGTTGGCAATTTTTCGGACTTTATTCCACTGCTCACCATCATAGCTCACCATCCCTGTCACCAACAACTTAAAAAGTGGGTTTGTTTTGGGTTTTTGAAAGATGTCACACTTGACCAACATATCCCTTATCAATTTTGGGTCTGTAATGATTATGCCTGGTCTTGGACCGTTCCATATAAACGACTTCTTGCCTGCATTTATAATATTAAGTATGAGGATATTTTTCTTTTTTGGTATGAGAATATTATATATGCAAAAATACTCTATATTCTAAGATAGTTATTAAGATAGAATTCATGTGCCTAGATTCTCATCAAGTAAAAGACAAACAAAAATTCTAAATTCAGGTCTAACTCATCTTATTATGAACTTCTTGTTTAGTTGCTTATTGGTACTCTAGTTGGACACTCGCCAAGAAACAAAACAGTTGGATCCAATTATCCTTCAATTCAATTATTTCATTACTCTTAAACTAGCTTCCATTTGATGATAAATTTCGTCTAAGAGAAAACCTTACATGGAACGATCTTGTTATGTCAATGATAGAACCAAACAATGTAGTTTTTTTTTTTTTTCTTTTTTCTTGAAACCAACGTAGTTTTGCTACGTAATTCAATTTTACTGTATGCTATAGAATATAGTTGTATTGGGTGGTCTCATAATTAAAATGGTGAAACGGCCCCATAAAGTGGTGTTGGGAAAGAAGTGGAAAGTTTGGAATTCGTATTTAAAAAAAAAAAAAAAAAAAACCTGAATTTAGTTAAGTTTCTTGTTCATTTTGTAACATGTGTCACAATTGGGATCAATTATTATCTCACATACTCTCTTAGGTTTAAAAGGGACAACATTGACAGCTTGTTATAAATTATTTGTTTTAGATTTATGAAACAATTTGAAACTATCTTGAATTTTAAGATGGTTTAAAGTATATTGATTTGAACAACAATTTAAAAATTATTTTATTTTATAAAAATAAAAAAAACCTAAAATAATTTTATCTTATTTAAACTAATGTAAAATTGTATTATTTTCTCAAAACATAAATTTAAAATAATTTCTTATCATCAACAAGCATCTGTGAATACATTTTTTGTTGGATTAAAAGGTAACCCAAGGGGGAGACGAATTGAGTTGAATAGGGTTTTTAATATTTAATACTTCTATAACAAATCGCCCTTGAGGCTAACAGTTATTTTATTAAAAAAATTGTTGTGATTTAATTTTGTGTCAAAATTAATTTAATTAACAATAGCAACCCTACCCAAAACTAATATATTTAGGAGAAATTGCACAAATGCCCTAGGGTTAGGTGAATTACTCTAATATGAAATCTTGGCCATAATTATAACAAGTTCCCTTGAACTTTCAAAAGTGTGACACAACACTTTCTGTCGTTAGTCAAATGTTGTCAAGTTCCAGATGAAAATGGTAAAAGGTGTACAATAACTAACATACCCTTTAATTTTAAGGGTCAAATTGAAAGTCAAAATTTTATTATTTTATTCTAACTTTTTTATTGTTTTGACCATTAATTTCAAAAATTTATGGCATTCTCTTTCTTAAAACATTTCTCTCTCCTATTTAATTCAAATATAATAAATAGCTGAGATTAGTGGTTCTAACAATATAAAAGTTACGACGTAATGATTATATAAACTATATATATGTGTGTGCGTATATATATATTAGTAAAAATTGATTACATAATTTAAATTATTAAAAAGAAAAAAATAAGAAAAAAATTGAAAGATCTCCTCCAACCGAAGAAGATCCGGTAATGTTCCATTTCTTTAAAAAAAAAAATTGATGATTTTTTTTTTTTTTAACTCTGTAAAAATTGATGGCAATCAAATGATTGAGAAGAATCAAAGATGAACATGATGATGATGATGAATTGGTTTTATTTTATTTTTTTCAATTAAATTTTTGTTTTTAAATAAATAATAAAAAAATAAAATAAATAATATTAAACTATTTGATTTTGTTATTAAAATATTATTACTTATGCACAAAATATTTTACTATGGATAATATGGATGTAACGATAGCTCATTAACGGCAAGTGGGTATTTGTGCTCTCATTTTTAGAAGTTCAAGTGAATTTACTGTAATTATGACTAAAGTTCCTATATTGGTGCAATTTCATCTAATTCTAGAGAGCATTTGTGCAATTTTCCCATATTTTCACAGACAGATGAAGTGATTTTTTCAATTAAATCTTAGAGAATAAAGTTAAAATTCCTTAAGTGATAAGTTCTTTATACACACATTAGTAAACTTGCGGATTTGAAATCATGTTTCAATTCTTTGACTGTCAAATTTATTGTAATTTTAAAAAAGGGAATAATTTTATATATCTCACCCCTATATCTCAATTTGTGTATCCAAACTTATAGTATGTTAATCGATAAATGAATATACACTTAATGATAATTTACTTCACTTGTTACATGTTATATGAATTATGAGCATTGTTAAGACATCCAAATTCTAAATCTTAACTGATGATATGTCCTAATTTGTAGCTTCAATAATGATATCATCAATTTGTAAATGAATATATTGCCTTTATCTCATATAGATTTAATTGGACACGTTAAATATTGGGAAACAAGTTGAGATAATATGTTATTACTCATCATTTAATTGACAATAATAGAATAGAAACAGATTATGTTAGAAAAAAAAAAGAAGAGTAGAAAATACATTAAAATGTCAACCGAGATGTCTAAGATTACTCTTATTTGATTCTCCGATGCCAAACACACGCACCTAATGGATTATGGCATCGAGTACGCCGAGGTAACATTTGTTTAATGATTGACACTTGCAGCTAACATAAAAATCTGGAATTTACAAATAGTTATCCTATTTCGTCCACATAAAACTAGAAAGATAAGATGGCCTTGGAGCCACAGAAAAAGATTTTCGGTCAATATTGTAGCTTTTTTCTATCCATGATTCTATGCACTCGTCAAAAGTCAAAACAACATTCATGACACCACGTCTATTTTTAGAATAATAAACTCACACGTCTTATTTATATATATATATATATATTTAGAATAATAAACTCACACGTCTTATCTATATATATATATTTTTAGAATAATAAACTCACACGTCTTATATATATATATATCTATATATATTTTTAGAATAATAACTCACACGTCTTATATATATATAATGATAAGCAAGGGGCACGAACTTCTTCTACTAATTATATAATACAAATATATAATTAATTAAATAAAATAATACCCCTTCTTTATTATTTTAATTATTATGTTACATATATCAATTTTTAAATATAATATTACAATTTATTTCATTATTTCGAGAATTAAATAATATATATTAAGTATGTTTAAAGATAATATTTTTTGTATCAATTATAAAATAAATATTCTTATATTTAAAATTGATAACATATATAGTAAAAAAATAATTTTAATATGTTATGTTATTTTAAATGTAAAGTATATTTATTTTATTCATATTATTTTTATCTATATCTCATCCTGCATAAAAAACCATCGCAGTATTAATTATCCACAATTAATCTAATTCAACTCTAATTCAATTCAATCTTATTAAAATCATTCACTTCAATCTCTTATGCCAAACGAATAGTCAGATGGGTAATTAAAATTTTTAATATATAAAATTATCATTGAAACAATTAAAATATGGGGAATCATGGTATACATTATAGTTATTATTATGAAATTGGTGAATAAATACTTAATCCTAATTAACTAAAATTAATACAAACAATAAATTCCTATATGAAGGAGTAAAAAATCAGCAAGACAAAGTCAATTACTTGATCTGCAATATCAAAACATGCGTTGTGGAAAATTTACTTGATCCTAATTAAAATTACTAATACATACATATATGACTGTAAAAGAGAGAAGAGAAGAGAGATGTAGAAGGCGTACCATAGTTGCTGACGATATGATGCTCGAAAGGCAGGACTCTCTGCACAATTTACTGTGGGAATCGGAGGGTTTGATGGGTTTTGATTTTGCCTGGTTTCGTGCCGCTAACATGTCTTTCATGTCTCCGAAAAAGAGTCTGTAGGAGTTGCCTGAGAAACCCTGTGTCTGAGCCACTTCTCTAGCTTCTTTGGCTTCAACCATACCCATTCCACTACCCTCAACAGCATCCATGCTATCACAATCGTAGTGAGACCAGAAAGGAAACCAGTGAATGTAATTTCCATTTTATTCGATGAAGGAATGGAGAGGGCAAAGAAGAAAGGGGTAGATGTTAGCAGATACCCTATAGATAGAGCCTTCTCTATATGTATTTTCAATCGGTCCAATGATTGGGTCCCTCGGATGTGGAACCTCCCAGTTAAAGATAAATAAATAAACAGGATTTCCTTAAAATACAAAAAGTTGGGTGAAAATGAAGCTTGTTTTTTGTCAGACATGGAGCCATTTTGTTAGCTACGTGGGCCGCAAATTGATTTAAAAGTCTACCTAATAAATTTTGTTTGAGACTTTTTTACAAAGCCAAAACTTTTGACCACCTAAAAGTAGGGATGACAATTTAAAATCCGACACGACTAGTCGATACAGATTCGATACAAATATAGGTTAGGGTTGAGTATTAACGGATTGAGTAATTAACGGGTCAACCCATCTAACCCGTTTAATAATCGTGTCGGGTTTCGTGTTCCTTTAATCATGTTACGGATTGACCCGTTAACGAGGGGGTGAAATGATAATTTTACATTAAAGGATGTTTATGTAATTTTATTGATAATATTGTATCTTTTGAAATCACAACCCTAGCATTTCATTTTTATTTATATTTTCTAATTTCTCTCAGCCGACCACCCTACCCAAGCCTGAGCAGCAGCAACCGCCACACTGTTCACACAAGTGATCTACCGTCGGTGTTGTGTCGCCTCCGCCGTCAGCATCTTCTCCCATGCAGCGTCATCTCCTCATAGCGCATCTGCTACTGTCCGTCTCCCCGCCGTAGTAGCTTCTTCTCGCCCGCCGAGTCGTCTCCTTAGAGCTGCTATGCCACGCTGTGTCGCGTTGTCTCTATCGTGTAGCTTCTTCTCTCCGCGTCGCATTGTCTCCGCAGATTTGGTGTCACCGCACGTGTCTTGTGTGGATGTTTGTATTATTTATATTTGGATGTATTTTATGTTTGGATTGTATTTTGGATGATGTGTTTTTTAGGTTTTGGATTGTATTTTAGATGATTGTATTTTTTTTTTTCTTTGAAATATGGATCTCGTATTTTTAGGTGGATTGTATTTGAGTATTTTAATGTTATTTTTTATTAGATGTGAATTAAAATTTAAATGTATTAATATGGTTAAATTCATAAACGGGTCAGCTAAACGACCTGTAATAAACGGGTTAATTGTGTCGTTTTCGTGTTGACACCGTTTGTTATCGTGTCTGTGTTCGTATCGAATGAGTTCAACCCGTTTATTTATCGTGTCGTGTCAAAAATTATAGTGTTGTATTCATGTCATGTCCAACTCGACTCGTCAACCCGGATTGCCACCTTACCTAAAAGGGGCTTAGCTTAAGCATGAGAAAATTTTTATATATAAATTAGCATTCTTAATAGGAAAGCATTTGTTCCACCATCATTACCTATTTGATTGTACCGCCATACATCGCTTATAAACAGGTAATTGTGCCTAGTTATTCTACATCCTAATCTCAATTAAATTGGAAACCTTCTCTTTTCCCTTAAACCTTGTTTGGTATATGAGATTAGAATTGAATTATTTTCATGAGATTGAACAATATAGATTAATAAAATTAATATTGTAATGTATTTGGTGCGATATGAGATTAGATAAAATTTATTGTGATGTATTTAGTGTAATATGAATTAGATAAAACTAATTTTAAAAATTAAATTAATTTAAAAATACAAATTTATCCATATTGACGCATTCGAACCTGCACACTTTACATGAGGCGCAGATGTGCTTGCTGCTTAGAGCAAAGGAACTTAGTGCATATTAGAATACAAGTTGAGATACCTATTATTACTCATTATTTAGAATAGAAAACAAATTATATTAAAAATAAAAGAACAGGAAATAAATTAAAATATCAACTCATATGTCTAAGATGCTCTTATTTAATTCTCCGATGCCAAAACAAGCACGTAATGGTTGACACCTGCAAGCTAACATAAAAATCTGAATTTACAAATAATTATCCAAATTCGTCCACATGACGATAGAAAGATAAGCAAGCTATAGCCAAGAAAAAGTTTTTCGGTCAATATTGTAGCTTTTTCTATCTATGAATGATTCTATGCATATGTCACAAAGTCAAAAAACACATGCGATGACACACGTATTTTTTTAGAATAATGATAAAGAAAGGGCAGGCTTCATCTACTTAATTATATAATATACAAATATATAATTAATCAGATGAAACAATACCCCTTCTTTATTATTTTAATTATTATTATTATATATTAGTATTTTTTTAGAATAATTATATATCTAGATGATAATTACGTAAACACAAAGTTTTTTTTTTTTTTTTTTTTTTTTGGAGAAAACAATGTAAAAGAAAGTTTTCGCAAGAATAAACGTATGGATTCCTATGAAAGAAACTGCCTCTCTCGATATCTATAGTTTGGTCTTGTAAGACATCTCAAATGTCAACATTGAGAAAACCAAGCCAGCTGCCAGTACCAGTAGGATCCGTTTACTAATGTAGTGAAGAGTGGCTGAATGTTGTATGTACACCCCTGCTTATTTGTGCCCCACATTAAATTTTTTAAAAAAGTCCGTTATTTTATGTACACCTCATTTTACCCACATATACCCTTTCATTAATTTGAAAACTGTATATATTATCCTTCTCAATAAAATTGAGAGCTTTCTCTTCTCTCTTTTAGTTTGCGTTTATGGTAGCGAGATTAGATTAAATTATTTTAATGAGATTGAATTGGATTGAACCAATCCGTATTGTAACATGTTTGGTGCGGTATGGTATCGGACAAATTAGTGTTTAATATGTTGATACAATATGGATTAGATAAAATTAATTTTAAATATTAATTATTTTAAAAATAAACAAATCTATTGTTAACTCAACATACTCAGATTAAAGCCCTTGCCCGTCGGCTCAATGTCTCTCCCATCTCGTGCGGCAAATTAACGTTGCCACTCATCGTGACTCGCCGTCAAAGCACATTCGTCGTGCCACGTCTTCAACAGTCCCTCACCAACCATCATTGTCACTGTCTCATTTTGCCCAACCATCAACTGAGTCTCAAACGTTGCCCAAAAAACGAATCTCGATTGTCATTCCTTCTCCCTCAACACCTCTAGATAGCACCCATTTCAGAGGATGTCTAATCCGGTTGGAAGGTTTCCCGTGAAGTTAGCCGTTTATCCTTTTAGCAACCTTCTTTTTCTATGAAAACATGTGGGAATTTTTTGTTTTATTAAACCTTTATATAAATAAATTTATAAATTTTGGGCAGTATACGACTGTGTTTTCTAACTATGCCACCTTGTAAGTTTATAGAAAAAATATAAATATTTCTAAAATCAGCATTTTCCCAACTTTTGTGCCTCAGGCCCTCATTTTTTCAATTTACAAGCAACCACAAAAATGCATACAATTTTGAAAGATATATTGAATTAAATTAATAAGTCATGCATAAATAAATTTCAATCCATTTCAAATAACATTCAAAAGTTATATACAAATCTTCATATGCCATATTTCAAAATATACAACAAGTTTTCATATTTCAAAACATTTTAACAGTGGTGGTAATGTTATTTTTCAAAGAATTTCTGAATAAAATAAGCCAACCACTGGTGCTCCGTACCACATGATACCCTAAGAGTGGAGCGTAATTCTGCATTGCTCGAACCATCCTGGAATTCTGCATCATTAGGCCATCTATCCGATTTTTACATAGCGGAATTCTACGTCGCTACAGAGTAGAATTCTACATCACTCGGGTGGAAGCTAGCTAATAATATACCTCGTACGTGCATTGGGAACTCATAAGACTACACAGACATTGTCCCACCCACTGTTAGTGACAGACTCTCCCAACACGACCATGTACGCTTAAGGTACTTAACCCAGACTAGAGATATAAAAATACTATCAGGTGTACCATAGGTTTTTCAATTTCATTTCAAATTTCAATTTCCTTTTTCATTAAAGTTACATTTCAAATAAACCATTCCCATAATCCATGCAACAGTTCCAATTAAAATTCATTTGATATCAATTTATAACTTGATATATTAAAGCATGAATTTAAAAATAGATCATAGCAAAAATATTTTATAAGGACACTCACATATTTAGCTCACGTTCGAATCCTAATCGTCTTCCTCGTCTCCACTTTCCCTACACATTTTACATTCTAATTTCAATAATTTTTACAATCAAACCAATTGATACACACACTATCTCAGTAATTTACTTTAGTAAACAATCTCTTTAATTATCCATACACATCCTTTATCTTCTAGTCCATAAACATATTATTTATTCACCAAACCTTTCCTAACTTCAATTTAAGCCATTCTAACACATATAATTCTTCAAATAAACTTGGAATTTATATCAAAGGCATTGAAAATTAATTGCACACCCCTTTTAACTTATGTTGACCGAATGCTTACCACCCACTTTATCTTTGATTTTCATTTTCATTTCACTTTAATCCCATCATCTACATCCCATATGATCAACCAAAACACTTAAATCATTCAAAAACTATAATCTAATACAACTTTTGCTTAGGCCAAATCTACATCCATACTAACCAAAAATTTCCATTTTTATTCTACACCACATTTATCATCAATTTAACTTCAATTTAACATCATTTAATCACTAAACCATTTAAATTATTCAAATACAACCACTAACATATACACCCCTACCTTGGCTGAATATCACCCATATGCATATCTCGCTTTTAGTTTTCATTCAAGCTTCCAATTTTGATATTTCAGTTTATTTCCATGCATCACAACAACTCATATCCATTCAATTCAATTTAAACCATCAAACCCTAACTTGATCATATTCTAGCAAATACATAGCATCATGTTTCCTTCAATTTCTCAAGCCCATATTAACATCAAACACTTCCATATTATGGCAAGTAAACTAACCACAATTTCAACTACAATTCATCGTTGAATCCAAAGTTAATTTTTCATTAGTTTACTTACCAATTGACTTGGAACTTCTTGGCTTACTCTTCCACCATTCAAGCTTTCAAAACCTTGAATCCATGCATAAAAATACCATTAATCACACATGCGGTCCGATGGACAGCTTTGCATCAAATTTTCCATATCAGATCATCATGAAATCAACTTTTTCACTTGAAAACCACTTACCTTAGTTAGATATCCTTCCTCGACTTGTTCTCCACCTTTTATTGGTTGAAAACCACTCAAAAATGGTTGAAACCATGAAAGAAATCTACTGTTGGTTTCCCTCTGCTGGCTGAATACACTCCTGCAGTTTCAATGTTTTTGTTGAATTCACTTCTACTCTTTGTCAACATTTAGCAGCTTCTTACATTTATATACCTATACTTAAGTTAACTAATTTCCCTTAAAGTTTGGCATATAATTACATCTCATGCCATTAGTTTAGTTCGCCCATTTTTACCCCTCATTTCTCTACATTTTATGCATTCAATTCATTTTTTTTTTTAAATTCAATGGTGCCCTTGTATTACTTCTAATTAATCCATTTAATCATGCCTCTCATGACAATTTCTTGGTCATTAATTTTCTTCATACACTTTAATAAATCGTCATATTACTTTTAAGATTCGAATTTATTTCCAATCCATTTGAAAATCTCCATAGAATTCAATTATATATTGAAAAATTTAATCTATATTATTATTCAATAATTGAGTGCATTTAGTCCAATATATTTACAATACTTTACATTTCCGTTGCAATACTAAATTCGAAAAAGGTATTACACCTCGCTGATCCTCTTCCACATTTCTCACCAACACCCCTGATCCTCCTCCACCTCGCTTCCTCTGTACACACAATGCCGCCACCTCCACTTGGTCCAAACCTTAATCTCCTCCACTACTATCAGTTGACTACACACACAATGCCTCCATTCTCCCTTCTTTTCTCTCTACTCTTTCTTATTCTTCTTTTTCTTCTAATTGCAAAAATTAAAACTTGGAAAGATAAAAGAAAAAAAAAAAAAATAAAAAAGATCAAACCTGGATGTGGGTTTGATTTATCTTGCATGTCTGGTGGCTTTCATTTAACCCACCACAATGGAATTAAAAAAAAACAAGAGTGGGGTTTGGTTTTTTCAATCTCATATTCTTACTAAACATAAGTTTGGATTGAAAAAAAAAAAAAAAAACCTTTTGATTGCAATTGAAGAGAGTTGTTGAGTTTATTTATTTATTTTTTTGTACTAGAGTTGCAATTGCAAAACTTAAAAGTTGTAGAGCTTGATTTTTTTTTTTCAAAAGATAGAGCTTGAAAGTTGGAAGTTGAAAGTTGTAAGCAAGTGTTTTATTTATTTTTTCTTTTTTTTATTTTTTCATTTTAGTCCTTTTTTTTAAAAAAAAAAAATTTGTCTCCCTCTCTTCGACTTATTTGACTAGTCACCCATTTCTATCCATTATCTATTTTTCCTTTTATTTTTTTTTTTCAAATCACCCTAACCATTGGATGAAAATTTGGCTCACCGAACGACTGAACATTATTTTGTTCCATTGTACGTATGATTTAGCATTCGTATCAAAGCTGGTTCCACTTCACGAGTTTGCAAAACAACAACATAGTAACTAAAACAAATAAACCAATGATGTCAAGACGCAAGCAATCACCTATGAACCAAACACAATATTGTATCGCAACAAAACACACACTACAAAATCTCTCATTACATACTTCAATTATAACAATATACAACATAAAAACACAAATCTCTCAACATAAAAAGAAATGACTACATAAACAATCCTTACACAAACTAACTACACAAAGAGACACAAATAAGATTACAAACCAAAGTTGACTATGCACACACTGTAACTACTCAAGGACACACAAATATGTTTGCATACCAAAGTTGACTATATGTCATTCCGAATTCCATATGTAGCTTATATGGTGTTGTGTATGACGTTGATTATGATGTAATGATATGTTTATGATGTGTTTATAATTTATTTATTTTATTATAACAAGATTTGAATGAATTGGAAATGTTTTCGATCCGACTAAAATTCCGAAAGGATTTTAGAGATTTTAGAAAATTTAAAAAAGTGTCAAAATGAGTATTAATAGGCCTAAGAAACACTTTAGAACCCTAAAGACACTTTCAACGAAATTCGATTGAAACAGAACAATTCAAAAATCTCGGAAGTAGACTTAGTGATTTTACGAAGACCCGAAAAAAGGGCATAGAATGACATTTAAGGGTCACCAAGATTACTAGAAATATGTAGGAAGTCCAAATATAGGCCCGGAGAATTTTCAAAGGATTTCGAAAAAGTCTTGAAAAACCGAAATCGGACGTTCGAAAAATTGAAATTGAAAGAGATAAGAATAAGTGTACAAGTGGGGCTAAGCATGCATGCATAAAGGACATGTGGCAAGAGAGTTAGTGCATGCATGACAAATGGCAAAGGAAAAGCATGCATGGATGACATGTGTAAGTAACTTTATGCATGCATGGCATGTGTTATGAAGAATGCATGCATGTGTGACAGTTGGCAAGAGAAATGATGCATGATAGACACTTGCCTAGCATGCAAGGATGGCAAGCTTGTGATTTAAAGCAACTTTAAGGGCAAATATCAAATTGAAGACTTAGTATAAAGGAAAATTCAATGAAAAATGAAAGAGAGAATGAATTGTGAAGTGAGGTGTATGTGTGGCATCCAAGAGAGAAGAAGGGGTAAGTACGACAACAAGGGGGACCAAGGGAGCAAGCTGTTCCATGTAATTTCAAGGTGATTTTAGGTCCATTCAAACTTATTCAAGAAGGAGAGCAAGCAACTAACAAGACTACATCCATACCAAGTTATTTTAGCGGTTAGCAATGATTTTCTCCTTAACTTTGATGTGAAAATGGATGACAAATGTGATAGGGGCTGTTATGATTTAATAAAAATGGACTTGAGCATCTTTAACTCAAATATATGATGGATATGGACATGCATGGAGGTTTGATGGAAGATTTGATGGAGTTGAATGTTAAACCCTTGATGAGTTTTTGTATGGTGATGAATTGTTGGTGATTTGCATGATTTGCCGTAGTTTGTATGTTAGATTAATTTCCATGGACTTTGAAGTATTTTGGTATGAAAATGGAAAGAAATGGATGAGTTAGGGAAGATATATGTCACGGCCAAGCTTGATGTATTATTGTTAATTTAAGTTTAAGTTATGTATTATTGTTTAATTTAAGTTTAAGTGGCTTGAATTGATTCTAAGCTCCTTAATGCATTAAAATAGTCAATTATGTTAGAATGGAAAACGAAAATGTTGTGGGTACTATGGTACCTCACGGCCAATGGGTGTTTTGAATGATAGCTGCTGGTTTTTGATGCATTTAAATGATTTATTAAGTTATTTGGATGTTAGAATGATCATGGAAATTGAAAGAATTGATTCGGGTTCATGTGGACGTCACACGGTCAAAATGAACATATTAGTATATATGTTGTCTTGTTTTAAGTTCAATGAGTTTTATGTGACTTGACATGATTTTATGAATATTTGGAATGATTTATAAATAAATGGATGTTTAAATGATTGAATGGAATTGGTTCACAAGTAAATGAAGCTAATTTGAATCAAACGAAAACGTTACGAAAACAAAATGCGAATTAGTTAAGTTTGAGATTTATGAGTTTGGATGGTTTAATATGATTATATGTGAATTTCAAACATATATTATGAGTTTAAGGACAACTTGTATGATTAATAATATGGATTTCATGACAGTATATATATGCAATACATGGCAGTTTGTGTAATGTTTGGATGACTTTTGAGTTGAAATTATATGATAGTTTTTAAAATGAAAGCATGGCAGCATGTGAACCTAAGAAATTAGGTTGCGAAATAGTCTAAGTTTAGTAAATGGAAAGATGTTAGTGAAAACTAGTAATGTTGCGACTTAAAAGGTTTTTAGAAATTTTCTGTAGTCGCGTGATATTGAAAATTTACGTGTTGATATAAAATGTGCTATAATTGACTTATATGTGATTCGAAATTTAGTCTCAATATTCCCTAAGACTAGAACATGTAAATGCGTAGGTGACGCATAATTGACGGAAATCCAAAATGCCAAACTAGTAGGTTAAAAGTAAGCAAAGGAAAGATGGAGTGTTCTTTCAAAGTATTTTATGTGAATGATTTTATAAAATATTTTATGCAATCGTTTTTCTATATGATGAGTTTATGAAATACTTAAATTGATATGCCATGAAATGCTATTATATGATTTTATGTAAATGAAAATGTTATGGAAGCTTTATGCATGAATTTATGAAATGCTTACAAATGAAAATTATGAAAATGAAAAGCAGCGGAAAGAAAATGTTTTTATTAGCTTATGGCACGCCTTCTAAGTATCCTAGTGAGTTATACCGGGAAGAGTACCCTAAAGACATGCATGGTAGTGTTAAGGGTGTCTATCACTAACTAAACTAACAGTGGGAAATACCTATGAAAAGGGATCGAGTCAGTTAGTCCAGTCATGTGTCAACCATGCATGTATAGAGGTATGTAATTGCTAGCTTCCGGTAGTAATGGGGTTTTCCGTTACGTGGGACTGAACAAATGACCTAAGTGATGAGTAATGCCGTTTGGAGCGATGGGCAATTCCACTCTATCATGTGCCTAAGGTGCCAAGTGATATATAGGCAATAGTGGTTGATTTTATTACATGCAAATGATTTAATAAGTTAAGTACCACCACTCATGATTTATGACAAGTATGAAATGTATATGTTGTTTTAATTATTCATTTTAATAAGCATGATATTCTATTATCAAATGTTATATATATAGGCATATTACATTTGAGGTTTTCAATTTTGCAATTTCTTTCCATATGGCATATTTATCTCAAATAATTGCATTATGTTTGATAAATGTTTTAGAGAGGTATTTTTCTAAAGTAGTTTAGATAGAAAATTTTGACACTCACTGAGCTTGCTAGCTTACTCTTTACTTTATTCTTCCAAAACAAAACCTCCCCATGTGCAGGTGCAGATGTTACAGCTTCAGAGACCCTTATTATAGGTTAGCTGAGCGACGTCGAGTACAACTCCTTTTGATTTGTAATTTTCATACTTGATCATGAATTTGCATTATGAATGGATTGTTGTTTTGTAAACTTTAGACTTGAACTTAAGTTTGAACTTTTACATTCAATGTATATCAGGAAATGAAATATTCAAGCCACTTTTGAAATTGCATCAATTGATTTGTGGTTGATTTGTGAAAATGAAATGAGGCCTAAAGCCCAATAGTTAGAAAGTTATTGAATTTGAGTGTACATGTCTTTCTTGGTTTTCTTATAGGGCGGATTTTCAAAAATGCAGTCGTTGTGCTGTCAAAATTTTTATAAACCCTGTTTTACAAATGCATTTTAAAAAGCAAAAAGTTCTTACTGAATTCCGTAGTACTAGAAATCTTTAAAGAGTTTTAAAAGGATCTTCAGTTAAAAGAATACAGCTTAGTTTCACGAGAACCTTTCAGTCGGAGTGGATCTCGACTGAGAGACTACCGTGAGGTTGCCAGCAAGCTACCTAGAGAATGGGGTCTATCAGTTTGGTATCAAAGCCAGATTTTTTTCTTGCATATGATTTTGAAACACTTCTTGTTTTACATGCATTGGTCTCATGACATGAAAGTGTTTTACAAGTGTTTCATGAAAGTATTTTGTTGAAATCTTGGTACCATTGCATTGAAGTTGAAGGGTCCCAAAGGAGTGTTCGGAAGTGCTCCAGCACCTGACACATCGGTAAAGCGGGAGGTGGAATAGACGATGGGTTTTGTAAACACGTTTATGAATCAAGTTGACCCATAATCGACGGGACCAACGGAATCGACCGACGAAGGGTTTAATACTGAACAGGTTGCCTAGATCTTGATAGCGGCGATGTGCCAGCCGCGTAATACCCTAAATACATTGAAGTGCTTAATTGAACACGTCTGTAATTTGGGTGCGAAACCATTCGACGGGAGTGGCGGTACCGAGAGGATCCTAACATGGTTAGATCCCGTTGAAAGATTTACAAGGTTATAAGGTACTCAGATGATCAAAAAGTGACATTCCACATTTCTTTGTATGTGTACCTTTTGCAAAGTTAAATGTTAAGTTACAGTCGCTAGACATTAACCTAGTAGTTTCCCATCCCTGT
>CM037996.1:24778983-25058789 GCA_021234005.1 Nephelium lappaceum
TTTATTTAGAAATTATTTTCAAGTGAGTTATGGAAAGTTTTAATGAGCAAAAATGACAATTTCCGAGGCCACAATAACATAAAGGAATAAAATGTGGGTACATGTGCAAAAAGATGAAAGTTGAGGATAAAATGATAATTCATCATGAAAAATTACGATTTTAAGACACTCGGGTACCAACAGGTAATTTATCCGCAAGTCATGGCCACAAGCCATGAACTCACGGCAATGGCTCGCATAAGGGCGCAAGTCTTTTCCGCGAGAAAGAGAATCGCAGGTTTCACTCGCAATTTGTCGCGACCTTGAGTTGCGAGCTGGAGGTCGTAATAGTGAAAAAGCAGTTGCGAGCATTTTCTACAAAGGAGAGATTTGTGGCATTGATTTGCGATGAGGCATATCAGTCTGATCCATAAAATCGCACGATTACCAGCAGATATTCTCTTGATTCATGTCGATAAATTGAAGCAGAAAATGAAGGGATCCGATCATAAAATCAGAAGAAGAAATTCTCGCAATCTTAACAGTAAATTAAAAGAGGTTTTTGCGAGAGAAATTCTCACCTCTCACCCTAAAAAAACCAGCCTTTACGAAGGTTTCAAGAAGAGCCAGTATTCAACAGAGAGAGGAGAGCCATAAGAGAAAGAGAGAAGGCCAGACCTGAGACAGAGGTTTGGACAAGTTTGAGGGAAGGGGCTGGTGCGTACACTGTGTAGACTTGAAGACTGCCCCTAACCCAGTTTTTGAGAGCCTCTTACAGCCTTTGGAGAGAAGCCGTGCAAGTCAACATTAAGCCATCATCGACTTTAGAGATCAAGAATCAGAGCACATAAACAGGAGCAAGAAGCGAAAGATAATCAAGTTGGAGATGATGATTTCGACCTTGGACACGAGGGGAATTGCTTTTATTCAATAAGATTTTCTTTTTCTTATTTTTATTCATTGAAAATATGTTGTGGGATTCTTGTTTGTATACTTTTATTTGTATATTGATGATGCATTAGATCTTAGATCTAGGATTATGATGTAATCCAAAATCCATGAACCCGTTTGTATGATATTATTTTAATTAAACTCTCATTATTATATTCTGTTTTATTTTGTTTTTAATGCTTCTGAATTATTTGATCACTAGTACATGATTTGGTAACTATGAGTGCATTTAACAAAAATATTCACTTATTTAGATTTGAAATATGATGGCACGAATTACATAGGATAAACAAATACCTATGTGATTTGTCCAGTCATTGTGAGTGATAAAAAGTTTAATGTGCTTAGGTTGATTAATCATCATAAACATATAGTTGGTTAATTAATTTAGGTAAGTCCACTCGACCGTTCAAAAGAGGTTTGTAGATAATTTAGTGTTCGTTCAAGCATATAGAGAGAATGAACTATAACGATAGAATTATAGGATAAGTGAATCGATAGGGTGAAGTTGTAACTCTTGAATCTCATTCTCCTTGGCTGTGATTTATTTTATAATTTTTTTTCATTAGTTTATTTTATTTCATTTTTACAATTTATTATTTTGGTAGTTTAGATAAAGCATAGTCTTGAACGGTTTAATAATTAACATAAATAATTTGGATAATCCTCGTGAGAACGATACTCTACTCACTATTGTATTACTTATAAACCATGTATACTTGCATGGGTTTCTAGTATGTATTTTGTATTATGTTTTTATTGAGTGTTTTGCACACTAGAAATTAGCCATCAGAATGGTAGGTGGTGAGCAATCTATAGAGAATTAATATAAAGATAAAAGTGTAAGCATATCTCCTAGTTTAAGTGATTTAGCTTCCAGCTCGAGTAGTTGCCACAATCAGCTGCAGCAACAATAGCATGATTCCTCTACTCCTGCTAACTTAAGTAAAGCTGATGATTAGTTTCAGCAGAGGTGGTGGTTAGTTAGAGTTAATTAATAGGTGTATGGCTGAGATCTTTTATCGTTAAATTCTATTTAGATTCAAGGGTTGTGATCATGTTTTACTTGTATATATAAAGCTTTAAATCTGTAATTTGTTTAATCAATGAAAAGCAATACAAAAATTATTTTCATGTGTTCAATTCTACCATTGAAAACCAGAGCACCAAGCTCTTCTCTGCATTAGTTTCATCATTCTCAGAATTTTTCAAGAATCTTTCATGGTATCAGAGCCCTTGACCAAAGTCAAGAATGTCTTCTGATTTTCAATCATCTTCTATGGACCAGACGAATCAAGATCTCTCGATCGCTTCAGCCAAGGATTTCCAATCACTAGGGAAGACCTTAAACTTCAATCTATTAATTAAACTTGACAAGATCAACTATGTCAATTGGAAGGCTCAAGTAATAGTTGCAATTAGAGCCTTAGAGTTAGAGGATTCATCACTAAAGGCAAGCCATTCCTGATCAATTTGTTGAAGAACTTGATGACAATGGAGTGGTGAAAGCAACTCGAATCAATCCCATTTTTCGAGCATGGAAGAGAGCAGATCAACTTCGGCTTTGCCGGCTTCTCTCAACAATCAATGAGGAGGTTCTAGGTCAGGTAAATCAATCTAGAACTTCTCTTGAAGCATGGTTAATTTTGGAAAGATTATATTCTCAGCAATCAGTGGTTAGAGTTTTGCAACTGAGGCATCGGCTTCAAACAACTAAGAAAGATTCACTTTCGATTAGTGATTACATACTGAAACTGAAAAATATTGGTGATGCTTTAGCAACCGCTAGACAGGTCATTTCTGATCATGAAATGATACTTAACATTTTGCAAGGACTAGGTCATGAATATGACCCAGTCGTGGTGTTAGTTTCTTCACAGATCAAAACAATGAGTCTTTACGATGTTCAATACTTGCTTTTGATGCATGAGCAACGTATTAAGCAATTGAACGCATCTACACAATTGAATATAACTTCTGCTAATGCTAATCTTGCAACTAATTTTGATGGTAATGGAAACAAAGGACAAAGAGGTGGTTATCAACCTTTTAGAGGAACTGTTCGTGGAAGG
Source organism: Nephelium lappaceum (assembly GCA_021234005.1). Classification (NCBI taxonomy): domain Eukaryota; kingdom Viridiplantae; phylum Streptophyta; class Magnoliopsida; order Sapindales; family Sapindaceae; genus Nephelium; species Nephelium lappaceum. The sequence goes on from CM037996.1 coordinate 24,781,986, forward strand.
AATAGGAGAGGCACCAGGAAGGTGGAATAATCAGAAGGTGTATTGCCAACTTTGCTAAAGACCTGGTCATGCTGCTCTTCAATGTTATAAGAGGTTCGATCAGAACTAGTTTGGAAGCTCATCAAATCAACAAAACCAGCAAGGTTTCTCTCCGAACAATCAGGGAAGGTCAGGTGCTCAGGTAAATCTTGCTCAAAATGTTGTGAATTAAACTAGTATTGCATCCCCAAATGTGGTGAATGACCCTTCGTGGTATGTGGATAGTGGTGCCACAAACCATGTTACTACTGACCTTATGAATTTAGCTATACATTCACAGTACAAAGGGAAGGAGAAACTCACAGTTGGTAATGGTAACAAGTTGTCTATTTTACATACAGGAAATGCAATTATACATACTAATAGTAGGCCTACAAAGTCATTATATCTAAACCAAATATTGCATGTTCCTAGTATTTCAAAGAACTTGTTAAGTATTTCTAAACTAATAAAGGATAATGATGTGTAAGCCCTCTATTGTAATTTTACGAATTTTCCCAGAAACAGTCTTTAAATAATGATTAAAGACCCTAAATGGTTCATGGAAGCGCCTAAGGGTATATGGAACCCTTAGAGATTGAATTAAACTCGATTGGAGATTAAACAAAAGAGTAAAATAGTAAACGAAATCAAGTAATTATTTAATGAGACAATGGACTATAAACTGAAGATAAGTTTTAATAACTGTAGTCAAACTAGAATTAATCTAAAAGCCAAGGGATGAGAACAAAATTTTAAAAAAACGTGATCGAAATTATCGAAATTAATCGTGGAGGAAAACATAAAGCCAAAAAGTTGAATCACAAAACAAAAAAAGAAAAAACTAGAGACTTCGCCAACCGAATTAGAAGAAGAAAAGAAGAAGAAGAAGAGGACGACGCCGAACCCGATGCAACCAAGCTCATTGATCCAGCCGCCTGAAGCCAACGCCAAGCTCGCCAAAACCGAGCAGACCCAAAGCTAACCAAAACTGGCAGAATGAGGTAGATCAAGCTAGGGAGAAAGCGAGAGAGAAAGAGAAAAGAATGAGGAGAAGAAGATCGACGCAACCAGCTCAAACCCGACCTGAAACTAGCAGTAAAACACGACCAGAACTCGTCAGAATAGTGCTAAAATGTGACCGGAACTGAACCAAAATAGAGGTGGCAGATTGGAGAAGAAGAAGAGAGAATCCGATCGGGGAAAATGAGCTCGCATGGAGGAGAAGAAAAAGGAGGAAGTCAGCCCAAAACCCATCCATTTTTACCACCAAAACAGCCCCAAATCGAGCTCAACGTGAAAAGGAAGATGATGATTTTGTGAGGAAGAAAACAAGGGTAAGTGTTCAAGTTTTTGGAAGTGTTTTTGTTGAACATTATGTTAATGATTGAATTAATTTCGAAGTAGATTTTATTACAATTCATTGTTGATTGATTTTGAGTAAAAATAAGTTGAAAAATAAGTGGATTTACGTTTATTGGGAGCTTAGGAAACCAAAAAAATATCAAAAAATTTAAAGAGAAATCAAATCGCGCACTAATCTAGTTTGAAGGACGATTCCGTAAATCGACCCATATGGCATCCGTTAAGTGTTCGGATGACCCCAACGAGTTTAATTAGGAGTGTTGAAGCTATTAAAAGTGAAAGATTAAGATTAGAAATCAAAACCAAGAAAATGCCCAAAAATTAGTAGCGAGAACAACGTGTTTTTAGCTTAAAACGCTTACCCGATGACCATTTCCTTCCGTACCAACAGTTGGACCGACTAGATGGTGAGTTGGGAAGGTGTTCGGAGTGAAAACGAAATGAAGAAAGCCTCGAATAGGGTTGTGAATAGTGTTCGGCCTAAAGGAGTCGAAATTGGATGATTTTCGTTTCAGGCCTCCGAATGAGATTCCGTTAGTGCCAGAATGTCCCTAGGTGATAGTAAATAGGTTCCGAATGAAGAAAACGGAGTTCGGAACCCTAGAATCAATAAAGAAATTGAAAAATGGACGATTACGAGTGAAAAAGGGTCACTTAGGGGCGATTGTGTAATTTTAGTTACTTCAAGTTTCCAGAAGCTTACGCGAACGTAAATTTACATATCCGTATGTTGTGTAGGTGACGAGGAAGCGCGAGGATCGAGGTGAGAGGAGTAGGGCTCCGTACACATCATTTACAACTACCCGTTTTATGAATGAGTTTTATTTAAAGATTTTAAAAGTATTTCAAATTATTAAATTTGATTTGATAAGTGATTGCTTGAATTTATTTTAAATGCATTGATATATGCATGAGCTACAGCTTGAATGAGAATTTTAATTTATATGCATATATGAGATTGTTGAAAGGAAATTTCAAAAACCAAGTTTTCCAGTTTGAATTGCGAAAAGAAAAGAAAAGTGTTTTCAAAACCATTAATATACCCTCAGAGATTTTCAGATCAGATTAGACCCAGCCGGTCTATCCCACATCAGTTGGAACAGTCCTGAGGAGGGATAAGTCACTAATCTGAGGGGATAAGTGTCCGAGTCTGTCAGTCGAGTCGCCTTTGCTGATGTGGGATAGTGTTTCGCATGTTCTGGTTAGCGTTGGGAAATTCCTCACATAGTCACGAGATGTCTCAGAGCAAAGTTGTCACAGTTGGTGTCAGTTCAAAATCGCCACGTGACCCCAGAGTTAGAGATGCTATGGTGTTTTCGAAAGATATCAAGAAATTGTTTTGAAAAATATATATATATATATTTGAAAAGAAAAGAGATTTTATAATTATTATTCAAGCTATTTATGATTTTAAGCTACGAGTTTTGAATTTAAATGCATATTTGCATTTATATATAAATTCTCTTGTTTCAATTAATTTTGAGAAATTAAAGTTTGAAATGTTAAAGAAAATAAAGATTGTTTTCAAACGTTTTTCGAGGAGGGCGTTTAGAAAACCAAATTTTCAAAGAAAAGATAATTATCACTCACTAAGCTTCTAGCTCATTATTTTTCTATTTTCATATAAAAACCTCATCAGGTACTCTCAGCAGGTAACCGAGAAGTAGCATCACCTCCAGCGAGCGAGGCAAAGCGACACGACGACATCTTGACCAATTGATTTTGCATCAGTTATATTTTCATGTAAATTCCTTTTGAAATGTATAAATAACTTGTAACTTGAATTTATTCGTTCGTAACTATTTTTAAATTGTTTTTTATTTAAATGTGATTTATTAAATTGTGTTTTGAATTTTATTGAGTTGATTTGAGAATCAAATACATGATTGAGGCCTACGGACAATCAGAAGTTAGGGTTGGTGCTGAAATAGTCGAAGTGTTGATTTTTGTAAATAGGTTTTTCCCAGAATATCAAAACACAGTCGTTATACTACCGAAATTTTGTTAGAAAATGAGTTTAAAAATCGAAAAAAAATTTCTATGCCTTTCTAGTTTTTAAAGAAAATCATCCCAACGATATTTTAGAAAGTATTAGAAAGTTTAGGATTCGCTCCACGGATTTCGTTTAACCCGACGAGTTGGTCTGAGAGGGATCCGTTGGGGTGCCCAACATGACCTACCGAATTAGAGCTAGAGATATCTGAATCGAGTCGCGTCATGATGTGATTACTGAATTTGATAGAGATTATTGTGTGTTTAAGGACAAGAGAATAGGGATGGTTTTATTCAAGGGAGTGATTAAGGATGGACTCTACAGTCTTGATCTTCCAGCTCCTTATCAACACTGCAAGTCAGCAAATGGTTCACATGGTCCTTTAGCAAAGTCTTTTGGTTCGATTTCAGATAATGCTGCTGATGTTTCTTACAGTAATTCTGTAAATAGTCTCAGTAAGTCTAAGAATTTATTAGATGGCTCATCAAACACAAAGCTTTTGAATAGAAATAAGTTTGATGCCTAGTTGGCTACCAAGACTAACTCAAGTCTCTGGCATGCCAAGCTTGGCCATCCAGCTCAGCCAGTACTTCATAAAGTTTTAAATAGTTTGCATTTCAACACACATGTAAGTGGTATATCATTTTGTGATTCATGTAAGATAGGGAAGCTACATAGGCTACCTTTTGTTAAACATGAGATTTTTGTAAATGAACCATTTGAGCTGATATATGCAGATATTTGGGGTCCATCTCCTTTTATTGCTACAAATGGCTACAAATATTACATAGTGTTTGTGGATGCTTGGATAAGATTTACTTGGTTTTATCCTTAAAGTTAAAGTCAGAAGCTGTACAAACCTTTATTCATTTTAAGAAAGAAGAAGAACTGCAATTTAGCAAGAAAATAAAGGCATTACATTTAGATATAGGAGGAGAATTCATTGCATTTATACCCTATCTAAAAGAGCAAGGCATTCAAACTAGATTTCATGTCCTCACACACATCAACAAAATGGGGTGTCTGAACGAAAGCACAAACACATTGTGGAGACAAGGCTTACATTGCTTACACATGCTAAAATGCCTTTGAAATTTTGGGTGGAAGCTTTTTCAATAGCTATTTTTCTCATCAACAATCTACCCTCATAAGTCATTGGCATGATTTCACCATTTGAGAGGTTGTTCAACAAGAAACCAAATTATGTTTTCATGAAGACATTTGGTTGTAGCTGCTTCCCTTACTTGAGGTACTACTCTCATCATAAGCTAGATTTTCACACTACTAAATGTGTTTTTATAGGTTACAGTATACTTCACAGAGGTTATAAGTGTCTTCATCCATCAGGCAAGGTTTATATTTCGAGACATGCTGAGTTTAATGAGCTTGAGTTTCCTTATGCTCAATTATTTTCTGCTCAGACTAGCTCTACTCAGACTTCACAGTCCTCTAGCTTGCCTATTTCAATGCTGCAGATAGCCTCATTTCATAAAATAAGTTCTAACCCTCATTTGACATCAGTTACCATACCAGCTACAACTAAATTTGTCACTACCAATTCTAGCTCTTCAGCTACTTCAGTAAGGCCTACAACTGATACTTCTATTCCATTAGTAGTAGATCTTACTGATCCTAGTGTCATGAAACCATCCAATCTGCATTTAGTCAATCAAGCACCTACCACAGGAGTCAAGTCTGGTCATCTTATGATGACAAGGTCTAAAACTGGCTCCTTACCACCTAAGGCATTAACCTTGCACACTAGTTCAGCTAATATAGAACCAACTTCAGTTAAAGAAGCACTAGGCAGACCTGAGTGGTTTCAAGCTATAAGAGATTAATACAGTGCATTAATAAACAACAACACTTGGAGTCATGTCCCTTTTTCACCAAACATGAATGTGCTTGGAAATAAATGGGTATTTAGGAACTAAATATAACCTAGATGGCAGTGTCCTTAAGCATAAAGCAAGATTGGTGGTAAAAGGGTTTCATCAAACTCCCGATCTGGACTTCTTTGACACATATAGCCATGTTGTAAAGGCTTCTACAATCAGGTTCATTTTCACTTTTGCAGTTTCTTAAGGATGGGAGATTCAACGAGTGGATGTAAACAATGCATTTTTGAATGGAGATCTTAAAGAACAGGTGTTTATGTTTGTAAGCTCCTAAAGCTTACAAGCCTGAAGGATTTGAAAATACCAAACAATCTAATTTTGTTTGTAAGCTCAACAAGGCTTTGTATAGGTTGAAACAAGCTCCTAGAGCTTGGTTTCATAAACTTAGAATAGCTTTGTTACAATAAGGGTTTGTAAACTCAACGTCTGATGTATCATTATTCTACAAACATCAAGGCTCTCATGTCATTCTCCTGCTCATCTACGTTGATGACATACTTGTCACAGGTGATGAGGCTTCTCTAATTCACAAGGTTATCTTTAATCTTAACAATAGTTTTGCATTGAAAACACTTGGATCAGTAAGTTGTTTCCTCGGTTTTGAAGCTTTCAGAGATTCATCTAGTTTGTATCTTACACAAACAAAATATATTCATGATCTTTTATCCAAAACTGGTATGTCATCAAGCAAACCTTGTTCTTCACCAGTAAGCACTAGCTCTAAATTGTCCTTACATGATGAAGAACCATTCTCAGATCAGACGTTATACAGAAGTGTGATTGGTGCATTGCAATATCTCACAAATACAAGACCTGACATTAGCTTCATTGTCAATAAGCTAAGTCAATTTCTAGTCGCTCCTACCATAGTGCAACGATAAGCTTGCAAAAGGGTCTTGCAATATCTTAAAGGCACAACAAGTTATGGTGTGTTATTCAAGCCTTCTTCTCATCTTCATTTGTAAGCTTTTTGTGATGCAGATTGGGCAAGTTCAGTAGATGATAGGGAATCCACCAGTGGCTGTTGTGTTTTTCTAGGTGAATATCTCATTAGATGGAGTTCTAAAAAACAAACGATGGTTGCTAGATCGAGCACTGAAGCAGAATATTGGTCTTTTTCTCAAGCCTCTACTGAACTGATTTGGCTTCAATCCTTGCTTCAAGAAATTGGCTTTCCAGTCCTTCACTATCTTGTTCTTTGGTGTGACAACACTGGAGCTCAAGCATTAACTAAAAATCTAGTATTTCATGTGCGTACTAAGCATATTGAAGTAGATGTTCACTTTGTGCGTGATAGGATAGCTGCAGGACAGCTTAAGGTTCGATATCTTTCTATTACTGATCAATTAGCTAATTTGTTTACCAAGGCACTACCTATTGCTAGATTTTGAGAATTATGTTCCAAACTGAACTTGGTTCAAGCTCCTCAGTTCAGTTTGAGGGGGGATGTAAGGATATCTCCTAGTCTAAGTGATTTAGCTTCCAGCTCAAATAGTTGCCATAATTAGCTGCAGCAACAACAACATGATTCCTCTGCTCCTGCTAACTTGAGTAAAGCTGATGATTAGTTTCAACAGAGGTGGCGGTTAGTTAGAGTTAATTAATAGGTGTATGGCTGAGATCTTTTATGGTTAAATTCTGTTAAGATTCAAGGGTTGTGATCACGTTTTACTTGTATATATAAAGTTTTAGATTTGTAATTTGTTTAATCAATGAAAAGCAATAGAAAAATTATTTTCATGTGTTCAATTCTACCATTAAAAACCAGAGCACCAAGCTCTTCTCTGCATTAGTTTCATCATTCTCAGAATTTTTCAAGAATATCTAATCTTTTATTTTGTTTTTATTGTTTTATTTTAACTGTTTTATAGATTTAGGTTCATGAGTTTTGTGAACAGTTTTAAAAGTCACTCTTTCACATATTTAATTTGATCAAAACAACTATTGTTTTTCTCTACTAAGGACAGTTGTAAACTTTGGTTCTTTCATTCCCTTCTTCTATAAGACCCAAAGATCTTGACATATGAAAAGAGTTCTCATTTGAATACTACAAACATCCTAATTTTCTCAATCTGAAACAAAAGTAAGATTTTGGGTCTACATCGTTTTGGTTCTTGCATTTTTGGCTTCTACAAAATTTTTAATTGCAAATTGGTAAATGGCTACTGTCATCCCTAAATTTTTAGAAAACTCATCAATCTGATACTTATCGAAAGTTAACTGTTAGTCAAGGTAACAGTTTAAGAGTACTTTTTTCTTTTGACATAAGAAAATGTCATATGTCGACACTGAAAATTGAAAAAAATTAAAAATAATTGCAAAATAAATTAAAATTAGAAAAACGTTTCTGCAAAAATTAATGAGATCTGTAAAAATCAGGGTAAATTATGTTTAAATTTTGTTGCCAAAAGACATTTGGAGAGTGCAAAATGGGTTTTTTTTTTTTTTTTTTTTTTGGTTATAGCACTAAAGGTAGAATGAGTTTCAAATATGATATTGTTTTTATGGCAGTTTCAAAAATGACATTGAAGTATTGAAATGCATTATTTTGGCACCAGTAATGTTCGTAAATTACTGTTCATAAATAAAGACCACAAAATGTTATAGCTCGTATGTTTTGTTCACAAACTATTCAATTTGTTCACAAATCATATGTTAATAGTACAAAAAAAGAACTCATTTCAATAGTTCTCTGTCAGTTTCTAAACTCCAGTGTCGTCTGCTGGAACTTTCTTATGAAAAAACTATGTAAGAATAAGGCTAGAAATAATGATAGGTTGTGGTTGCAAATATAATCTGACTGGCAACTACATTTGTCGACAAAAAGTTAAGAGCTGACGTCTCAAGTTTGATCCCTCCTCCCCCAAGTCAAAATAATAGGCTCTTATATTAATATTTGTTCGTGGGTATTTATGTGAAAAGAAAGAGAAGAATAGTGTTTTAGAAAATCTTTGAACAGGAGAAATATTTTATTTATTTGGATTTCTTAATTACAATGGTAACACATGATACATGTTTATACTTGAGTATCACTGACCCTATTAGTTGAATCTAAAAAATTTTCTGCATCATTTTATTCTATTTCTAGGAGTCATAGTTTGGATGACAAGAATTTTGGAGTATCTAGATTCGCATATGATCAGCATTTCAATTCTTTATAAATCATAGCGTATCTAGATTCACCATCATATTAATTATTTTATTAATTACAACTTAGAAGGTTTAACAATAGTGTCTACCGACAAGGTATCAACTATCATGACTGACTCACAAGAACAGCATACAAGATTTCATTCCAAGTATCAGGAACGCCAGCAAGGCACCAGTGGCTACAATCATTTCCCTTTTTGCCGTCATAGCCATAAATAGACGGATGGCCATCTTTTCTGAGTTGAGACAGTGCTGTTACATCCAGCAATGTAACAGGTTTTGTCATGCTGCTCAGGACTTGCTTTACTATGGCTACGGCTGGTGGTGAACCCCCGGGATACGTTGATCCACTTATTGGTTGAGTTTCTCCTTGGCAGTTTCCTGAACTTGAATTGCTCCATTCCTTTCCACTGCTCCTCCAATATTCAATCATTGATTTGCGAAACATTGATTATTTAATTAGCACTAGTCATTCAAGAAATTAGATAATATAGAAAATTGTTATATTTGTGAGTAACTAACGTCTACTGAGATTTGACTTGTATTAATGCAAAAGCAATTCAGGTGTGTGTATAGATACACATTCTATATACATTTGGGTTATCAATACACTTGATAAAAGAAATTAGTGATTACATTTCCAAATTGCTGATTGTAACTAAACATATCTAATTACAATCAATAAATGTAATAATGTCTGTCGATTATTATAAATGTGATCTGACTAATTTAGTTGTAATCAAATATAATAAAGATATAATAAAATACAATAAGTAATTTTAGAATGTAATTACTCATTTATTTTTATTAAGTATATCGGTACCTCATATATATAATTATCTTTTATTAAATTATTTGTAAATTAATTAAATTCATTTATAAATAATTTACTAAACGAAAAAAAATTCATATCGAAATCTAAATTAGAGTTATTTGATAAATTTGTGAGGGTCATGAAGACAGGACTCTTAAAGACATAAACTTAGCCTCAAGATCTTTTTTATTATCATTAATATCATTACTTGCATTTACAGGAGAGGTCACTAAAATTTTTGCCTCTAAAGATAATGAAAAAGAAACAATAGGAGAAAAGTTTAATATAAGGGTTTTTTTCACTTGGCAGTCATAACTCATATGTTGATATGGTGATATTTTTTTTTTTTTTGAAACGTGTTGATATGGTGATATGGTCGCTGAATAAGCTGAAGACAAGGGCTTACTTGTAATGATTAGGAGAAATGCCCTGAAAGAAAACGTTGGTGACTGCAGGATCAATGGAAGAATCTACCCATTTTGACCAAGTAGAAAGTCCCTTCTTAAAAGCCACCAAACGATCCATATCCTTTTGTATGTTACTTCCTTCTTGAATATAATCCCATCTGAAAATCAATAGAGAAAAAAAAAAAAAAAAAAAAATCTCCTGACAAGTCTTTTTAAAATCATTAGTGTTTTTGAAGAAAAGATATTTGTTTAAAATTTACAAAGTCCATTTTTCTTTTGGTTATCAAAAAAAACATTCTCAAATGTGAAAAGCATCTTAGTGAGTACGTCTTACGGTTGTTTGCTTCCTTTGTGGAGCCACCAGTGCCAGGTATTGAAGATAAGCATGTCATATCCTTTCCATGCATCCCCATTTTCTATGGAATCAAGCTTTAAAACCCTTCCTATCTTTTCTTTCACTACATCTACCAGAAATGCATTGCGAGACAATGCTACGGACATATCATATTCCTGCACATTCCCATGTGCGTTTTGGTCAAAATCAGATGCATGAACATATTATATAAATAATTTATTTTTTTACAAAATAAACACCTTCAAATCTCATGTTAGATGTATCTAACATGTGAGAATGTTCTTCTGATGTGAAAGGCATCGATTTGATTATTGTTAATTTTATATATATATATATATATATATATTGTAAATAAGTTGCACGAAGAAACCTACTGGAAAAGTGAAAGTGGAGAGATCGTTTTTTCTAGTCAATGTGTATTTGGCTTGGGGCACCGAAGCATGCAACATGCAACTGAGGGACTGCCATTGATTTAAGCTTAGAGAGTCTCCAACAAACAGTATCTTCTTCCCTTTGCACCTTTTCAGAAAATTCTGTCCATCAAATCTGCGCCACCATTTAAAACCACTCAAAGAGTTTGTAATAGCTAGTTTCATGTACGTCGACGAAAATCATTTGTAATAAGAGTGACTGCCAATCCAACAAATAGCTTTCTACACTTTTTTTTTCATTATAAATAATTATTAAAAAAAAAAAGACTTTGATGGTCCGGCCAGCCAAGAGACTAAACAATTTCCACCAATCTGGTGGGCTTGCAAAGCATGGCTTGCCGGGACTATGCATGGGCCCATGAGGGGTCCAAGTGTGTCAAGAATGACGTACGTGTGTCAAGAATGATCTAGATAGTCTTGAGTTGACTTACAAACAAGGGACAAGCGGTGAAAACCCAGTGCCGGCCCCGTGTCAAAAGCACCAATTGAATGGATCTTCAACTATTATTATCATTATTTCTTAACATTAGATCATACAACTATCTAAATCTATCTAAGATAGAACTCTATCACGAGTCAAAAATATTATTCGCAGAAGCTAAGAAATGTCTACTCACATTTTTAGTGATAAAATCGTCCATAACTTTTTTTTCAATTAGACTTATTTTATTTTATTTTTTTATCTTTTAACATATGTTGCCTACTCCTAAAAGTACAAAAAGCTCTATCCAGATTTTTAGTGAGAAAATTGTTCACAATTTTTGTGGGCATTTTGCCTTGAATCTTACCCTTTGACTGTGCAAGGTGTTGTTGGTGCAGTGCTTGTTCAACTAGATATTTTTGTCAAAGCTTCTGAACAGCCAATTTCTGTATGCAGATTATACTATTAACTATTTATTAGATGCTGACTAATAAATTTTGAAGATGAAGTTATCAAAACGCAGAACATGCCTATAAAAGGCCATACTTATATCGACGTCTGAGACATTATGTCTATATGAAAATAACGTACAGACAGTTCCGACTTAAATAAAACTAATTAAACTACGCCCAATGATTTTGTCAAAGAAAGCATAAAGCTGTATAGTAAAGGGTACGTACCTTGGCATATCACAAGCAGCAGGCTTCCATTTATATTTGAGATAGAGTTTATCTGGGCGACCATTTTTGAGACAATCAAATTCTTTCTCAATGAATGGGCAGACAGAAGTATCATAAAGAGGATAAGAATCTTCATGAATCCAGCTCCCTTTGAAGAAATCACAGCCGCCCACTTTTGAATCACCTATCTTGTCATTAAACGCATTATTATCATCCACTGCTTTGGCTTTGGATTGGAGAAGAAGAGCCGAAATGAAAATAACAGCTCCAAACAGAGAGCAAAAGTCTTGTAATGTATATCCCATTTTTGAGGGAGAGACAGAAAGGATAAGGACTTCGATGAGTTGTGTGATGAGAATTATAACTCAACTACTCTTTAAGAAATTATTATAAAGAAAGCTGTTAGGAGAACGTATTCCCCAATTTGGGGTTGCTTCAAGAGAAAGATATATATTTATAGGTTGCAACTTGCTTTCTTAATTTCTAGTGTTTTATCCGAGGCACCATATTTTTAATTTGACGTAAATCCTAATTTCTCATCATTTCTATCTTCTGGACAATAATATGCTCAATCATGTTTATCCTTCAAAGGAAAGCCTTCCTTCCAACGTGTCTTACAACCAAAAGTTTGCTGGCCACCTTTCAATTATTTTTATGGTAAAACTTGTTACAGGGCATCTTCAAAAATTCAAAGAACTCACGTCAAGGAAAATAATATATTAATATACAAATTTTTATTAGTGAAATTCAATTATTTTTATATAATGACTTAAAACTTCTTACTAATATAGTAGTATAATTTTATATCATTATCAAAGCAATTCGGTAATTTTATATCATTATCAAAGCAATTACTTCGGTTAATGTTCTCATTATATAGGATGGGGAAAGTTTGGTTTACAATCATTGTAGTAAAACAGTTTTAAGAAAATTAAATATAATAGGTATCTGAAAATTAAGAGTTATATAAAGAGATTAAGAGAATGAGAAGAAATTATGACATACGATATACTAACAAACGAAACTTTTAAATAATATTTTTAATCCTAAAACTATTAAAAGTAGGAATCTAATTTAGTCTTAATCGTAAACTAAAAGATAATAACATAGAATAAGGAATTTTAAACTTGTAGGAATCCTAAAACTCCTAGGAGAATATAAAATTAAAAAAAAAATCATAATTATAATCACAAATTATGAATTTTCTTTATCATTCCCCTCAAGATGGAGCTCTGGGAGGTGAGTCCAATCTTGGCTTGTAAAAGTTGAAATCGAGCTTGCAGAGATAGTTTGGTAAGTGCATTTGCTAGTTGATCAACAGAATAGACATGAGCTACCCAAAGAGAACCACTCTAAACTTGCTCTTGAATGAAATGATAATCTAAAGCCACATGTTTCATCGGTGAGTGAAAAATTGGATTGGCACACAAATTCATAGCACCAACATTGTCACAATAGATCACTGGTTGGTGTGTTAGAGAGACTCTAGGTTCAGTAAGGAGAGAATAGATCCATCAAAGTTTCACAGCAGTGGTTGCAACAGATCGATATTCTGTCTCGATAGAGGAATGAGCTACACTTCATTGTTTCTTAGAGCTCCAAGAAATTGGATCCTGCCCAAGATATATAAGATAAGCCCTAGTTGAAGTGAAATGATCATCTTTGTTACCTGCCCAATCTTTGGTTGCATGCTTGATTTGTTCTTTGATTTGTTTAATGTGCCTACAAGAAGGCCTAGCATATGTGTTAGCAAGAACATTCCAAGCATCACTGGATGTTTGTGATGGAGAGATGAAAGGAATGAGAGACAAGGTGAGAGAGCCACACCGAAGATCAGTTTGTACTAGCATAACCATGTTTGATATTCTAGATTCTAACGGAGGACATTCTTAATGGTGACGGTTGTTAAAGGAGCGAGATGTGACCCATCAATGAACTTGTAGGGACCATGCCCAATTAAAGTGCTTCCATTTGAAATTTTCAAGAAACATAGTTGGTAGAGGAAGTTTAATAGTGTTGTTGATATTGATAACGAAAAAGGATTTTGCAAGTTCATGTGTGTTGGGAATCGTGAGTTGATTATTGTTGTTTGCCATTGTTGATGATGAGTCTATTATAGGTGTGGAGGAGAAGAGAGGAGAAGAAATTTTTGAGCTTTAGAAATAAGACTTTCATACCATAAAGAGATTGAGAGAATGAGAAGAAATTATGACATATTAAATACTAACAAATCAAACCTTTAAATAATATTTCTAATCCTAAAACTATTAGAAATAGGAAACCTAATTTAATATTAATCTTAAACTAAAAGATAATAACATAATAAGGAATCCTAAATTTATAGGAATCCTAAAACTCTTAGGAAAATATAAAATTAGGAAAATCATAATTATAATCATAAATTATGAATTTCCTTTATTAGTATATTCTTTGTATATGATGAAAGCATAGCTTTTACCATAGAAATGATGAAGGAAGAAATGTACAAAGAGACAAATAGGCATGTAAGGAACTTGCATGGATGGTCGGCAGGAAAATTAGAGCACAGGTGTACTTACGTGCTAATATTTGGTATCTTATCAATTTATGAAGTCTAAAGTGCCCCTGCCATTTAGAAAGCGTGCTTGAAATAGCATAAGAGTTAATGTATGATTCTTGTCATTTTCCCATAAGAAGATAATTCATATCTTCATAGATTGATTTCTTTCTTAGTAAGAAAAACATCAATATCATATTCTTTAGTTAAAGAAGTATATCTGTGTTTAAATATAATTCAGTGGATTTGAATTGGCATTCTTTCTTGATTTTTTTTTTTAATGTAATTATAAGTAGTCTAATATAAATAATTAGAGGTATGTTGAAATCTACTACTCTTATACTAAGAGTTCATTTTTTATGAGCACTCTTTATTATTAAGTGGGATTTAAAAATGTCATTAAATTAATAATTTGAGTTTATATGTCACCTATTTCGTGTTTTAGGACAAAATTGATCTTACATAAAAGGGAAACAAAAACTCAACAACTAGCAAAGTTTGAGAGAGATAGAGGTAAAGAGAGAAAGAGAGAGAAGTAGATGACAGAAAAAAAAAAAAAAAAAAAAAAAAAAAAAAAAAAAATCCCTAGCGAACAATGGACATTGATAGTGCAAGGCGACAACAAAGGGAATCAACCATGATGGCAAAGAATCCATGCTAGTTTGGCTTTGTGAAACAAATTACTCAATTCAATTAATGAAATTGAGGTTATTATATTCAGACTTTTAAAGTGAAAAAGGGAGATTGAAATGGATGGGGCTCCAAACCAATGGCCCATGATTTGAGACCTATACAAACAGTTCATTAATGTTGAATCTAACAAACAATTTAGGGACCTATTTTTTTGATGTCAAGGCCTACTTCTCTTTTTTTTAGAATTTGGGATTTATTTTCCCGAATTCAGCCTTTAATTTGTTGTAAATTCTTTATCATTATGTCACTGTAATTTGTGTTTATACGCATCTATTTTTCACCCCTTTATTTGTGTGGTTTTCGTATCATTTCTCTATATATACAATACATGTGAGTTGGGTAAAGTAAGAAAAACAATTCAACTCATATTTTAGTACTTTGTCTTATTAATAAAAAAGTTTTTTTTTTCTAAATAAAAACTCTTTTTTTATTTACTTTGTGTTGTTTGATTGTCATTCTTAGGGGAAGCTCAAAATTTAGATTTTCAAATAGATCTTTTTGCGCCCTTCTAAAAATCTTAAAATGTCTAATATAACTATTATATTTTATTAATTTCACTCTATTCTTCTAGCTTAAGAGTCTTTTGTTTTTATCATTTTTTACTTAATAGGTGCAAATTACACATATTAAGTAATTTTTGCTTTTTTTAAGTGATCAAATCATTTAAAACTATTCAAAATTCACTGAAAAAAATATAGATTTTTAACTTTTAATTAAATGTTAAATTAATGATTTTTTAAATATATTATTTCAAATCTATCTTTTCCATAATAATATATTTTTATATTTGTCCTAATTTTATATTATACATATTCATTTTAATATTATAACAAACATCGTTGAAAAATGAAGACCCTAAATATTTGATTATTCTTGTTTAATTTTAGTATAAAATATAAATTACTTTATAATTTCAACTTTTATTATAATAGTAATTTAACTTAAGATCATTTTATTTATTTTTATTTAAATATATAAATTTAATTTACTTTATGATAATAATTTATTTATGTATATATTATTTTCAAAAAAAAATATGTTATTATTACAATTCATCATATTTTAATTATGAATAAAAATATTATTAATGTATACATAAAAGTGTTTTAGTATTGTTAAATAATATATTATAATTGTTTGTATTATATTAAATAAAGTTACATAACAATTAATAATAGAGAGATATAAATATCAAATTATTAGTTTTCAGATAATTTTAATTTTTTTATAAAAAATTATTATACATTCAGAGGTAAGAAATATATATATATATATATATATATGTCATTCAGATCTCAAGTTTTAATCACTATTCAATCTTTAGCAGCATTTTTAAATTTTCAGATTAAAAAACAAACGATCTCTTAAAATCTTGAATAAACTTTTTTGTTAATATATTATAAACATTTCACTTTGCTTTTTGTATCCATTTCAACAAAGTCGTTGAAATTTCAACTTTAACAATAAGTTTTCTAAATATTTCATGTACTTTTAATTTTTTTTCTTTCAAATTTATTTTCTACTTCCAATACTATATTCAATGTACATGCATAAACATTTTTTTACAGTTTTAACTTTTGGTCATTTATTTCGATATTTATACTTTCATGCTAATTTATAATTTTTAATTATAAAAAGATAATGTTTTCTTAAATATTTTTATATAATATTTAATTTTTTTTAAATATTCTTTATAGTAATCTTATAACTTAACAGAACGTTAAAATTTAATGAAATCAAACAATTTACAATTTAAAAGAATATTTTTAATTGGCAACCAACAATTTCTTTTTAAAAACCCTACTTGTAAAATATTTATTTATAAAAAAATTTATTATCATTTTCATCTCTAACGATTAATGAATCATCATTTTCCCTTAATTGATTCAAAAATATCATTTTTACCACTTCTTTTAATTTGAATTAATATTATTTCATATGGTTTTTTTTTTCATATTTTTAAAATCATCAACGAAGAAAATGATAATTCATCAATCGTCACGGAAGAAAATGATAATAACTCTTTCAAAAATCTACTTATGAAAGCTCTATTTGAAGAAGCTCAACCGAATAGACCTAAATTCTTTTGACAATTGATAAATGATGTGTATGCAGAACAACATTCATACGATCTATGCCTAAGCACATCACTTCTTAGTATGGGCTCTTGTGCACCTCTCATTCACTAAGATGATGGGATTTATTTTTCATCAAGCATCTTTTACTCGTTTATGTAGATAACTTTCTCTCCTTATTGTGAAAGTAAATAATTGTCTCTCAATTATAGAAGTAGATTTAAGGGCTTTGAAAATAGTGATTAATCTTGGAAGATCTCAATACATCTCTGATCTATTCAATTTTAATTTAAAAATTAAAAATTACATATCCGTGCCCAAAATAAACAGAGAAGTTGGATACTATCAACTAAAAGCTCATTCATGAATGTAACCAATAACAAATTTGTATAATTATCATTATTATTTTGAAACAACAAATTTATTATCTAATACATCAATGGATATTGGTTAAAGAATAAAATTGTAAAGAATCTCGTTCCAAGTATCTGGAACACCAGCAAGGCACCAGTGGCTGCAATCCATTCCTGTTGGTCCACCCAACCCATAAATTGAAGGATGTCCATCTTTACGCAACAATGAGAGATTTGTCACGTCCAGTAATTTCACTGGCTTTTTTATCTTGTTTAATGCCGCCTTTAACACAGCCACAGCCGGTGGCAGACCTCCTGGATAGGTTGAGCCCGGCACCGGTGCCGTCTGCCGGATACAGCTCCTTGCTTTTGGTTCATTCCACAGGCTGCCACTGATATACCAAAATTATGAAACATATGAGATTTTATTACTTATATAGTTAATTTTAAAAGTTCTAATAAGAGTAAAATTTTGAATTCTCATGATTTTGTTTTTATTATTTTCTTTGTACAGAAAATTGATAACTAATTGCCATAAAGTTAAATTCTTAATGTAGGACAAATGCTAAAGAAATTGACGATTTTCAATTAAGCTTAATTGAGTGGATGAAGAACTTACTTGTAATGAGAAGGAGAAATTCCTTGGAAAAAGACCATAGATTTAGCAGGATCAATGTTATCATCCACCCATCTTGCCCATGTTGCCAGTGCCTTACCAAAAGCAATCGTACGATCCATGTCCCTATACACTTTTCCTCCTACTTGGATATAATCCCATCTGAAATATCATCAATACAAACTCAGAACCAATATATTCAGAAGAAACCATAATACAATTCCAAATCGAGAAAATTCTGAAAATCTTCTAATATTTGATTGAAATCGAAATTGATTAACATTGTTGTTTCATAAGTTTACCTAAAAACATATTTCACAAATTCCGAAAATAATATATATTTTAATAATTTTAAATTAATTATTAAAATTATATTCAAAAAAAGTTTCTAAAAACTGAGTTTTCTTTCTATAATCATTTATGTTTATATAAAATAAAATAAAATAAAATTAGCAATGGATGTACGGTTGAGTGGGTCCTCTGCGGTTCCACCAATGCCAAGTGTTGAAGATGAGCATATCAATTTCTTTCCAAAGCTTACCACCTTTAATGGAATCAAGTTTCAAAACCCTACCAATTTTTTCCCTCACTGTATCAACTAAGTACACATTGTGATGAAGCATCACTTTAACTCCATAATCCTGCAATACACACTCCATATTGTTTCATGTTAATTCGAAACATTTATATAGGTTGAACAAGTGGGTAGCTTGATGGGGCTCTCTTATATATACGTACCGTAAATGTGAAGGAGGAGACATCTCCTTGATTTGTAATGTTGTATCTGGCTCTGGGCACTGCTGAGTGAAGCATGCATGTCAATGACTGCCATTGATTTCTGCTCAGTGAATCTCCAACGAACATTATGCTTTTCCCTCTAAATCTTCTCAGGAAATTCAATCCATTAAATCTACGACAACAAAACTATTATCAGATCTTCGTTCCCCTATTCAATCAACTATATGGACGGCAATTTGTATTATCCTATTTTGTTTATATCACTCATAACCTGTTTAATTAATCTAATAAGAACTCAATAGTCCTAATCCATAAATTTGGTCATCATGTTGTGTCATGAGTTTAACGTACCTAATTATATTTTGTTCAAACAAAACACCACTAATTTTATTAAAAAAAAAAAACAACTAATTTAATTAATTAATTATTTCAAATATTACTTCTTTCAACCCCTAATTTTCAGCAAAATTTTAAAAATGTACACACAAACCAAATTAGGAAAATTATACTTTCGTCCTTAATGTGGGACCTATAATTTTTTACTAATTAATGTAACTTATTTTACACTCGTGTAACCGGGGATTGTTGCACCAAATAAACTGTATTTGATCCTATACATTATTTTAAACCAAATAACATACACTCCTGTGAAACGGAGACAGAGTATTTGTTATTTGGTGACAGCAGGCTTGGGGCAGGTCGACTCAAACCAATATGCTCAGAATCCATTTCAAATAGATCGTGTTATCTCAGGTTTAATTAATTAATATTTTAATTATTATGTGAGAAAAGCATTATATTTTAATTAATTAATTACTTCAAATATTACTTCTTTTCAACCCCTAATTTTTGAGTAAAATTTTAAAAATGTACACACTAAACCAAATTAGGAAAATTATACTTTCGTCCTCAACGTGGGACCTATAATTTTTTACCTAATTGATATAAATTATTTTACACTCATGTAAATCGGGATTTTTGCACCAAATAAACTGTATTTGATCCTATACATTATTTTAAACCAAATAACATACGTTTTGTGAAACGGAGATAGAGTATATGTTGTTTGGTGACACAAGGCTTGAGGCGGGCTGACTCAGACCAATCTGCTCCAAAGCCATTTCAAATAGATTGGGTTATCTTAAGTCTGGATCAAATTGGATATTTTTATCACCCTTATCTAAGGTTGGTATAACAATTGCTTTTTTTAAGAGTCTACCGGTGGTAGCTAAAAGAGAGAAAATAAAAACGAATGGGCCTAAAGCGGGAAACACGTGAAAAGGACATTCCACCGCAGAACCTGTGAGCCCGAGGGTACTTGATTACTTGCTGTTCTAACTTCTAAGTCCACGTGAATTGCTGGTTCACAGAATCTATGTTTATGTCATTATGGTAAATACATCAAACAATGAAACAAAAGTATAAACTCAATCATAGTTTCCCACGCGCACTGTTAACGCGTGGCAACACCTAGCCGACCGCAGCGCAGGCTGATCGAGTTTTCTTGTTTCTTTAAATATTCCGATCAGGTAACTTCAATATGTATATATATATTCTGATTAGGTTGTCATTTCCCCGGCTGCTTTGTTTTTATTGGACACGCGCTTCCGTGTAACCGAATATTCAATATAGATTTATCGTAATTTTTTAAACAAGACAAAAATTATTGAAATAAATCGGCACATGTATGATGTAGCCACCCTCTCAAACTACACCGACAATCCGCCACCCTCTCAAACTACACCGACAATCCGTACTGTGTTTTTTTATCTTTTTTTGGGCTTTTTGACACGTATTTCAAGATTAAATAACTAAATATATTAATTTAAATGAGACACTAATAACATATCTTGAATAAAAATTTAATAGTACAACTTACATGACTTTTCTTAATATTAAAAGAAAACTACCCATACTTTTATGAATATTAACATAAATAATAATACTTATTTGATATTTGAACCTACTACTTAAAGTAGTAGCGGAGGTGACTAACCATTGAGTGATCTCACTTGTAAGTCACCAAGTACTTTGTTTTAATTGGCAGCAACATGAATACCATCTAATATATATATATATATATATATATATATATATATATATAATAAATTTATTGTTGTATTTCAAGATTAAAAACTTAATGTATTTTAAGTTCGTGGATACATGCTCCAACTAGGGTGGCGGAGTAATAGCCACCCTCACCCTTGTCTTTAGTAATAAGGTTATGGGTTCAAGCATAAACATTTTTAGTTTATGTGAATAACTTTTTTATCATTGTGTGGGTCGATTTCTCCCCATTTTCCATTTTTAGAAGTAGATTTTTTAGCAATGTCTTCTAAGTGATATCTAAATGTCTTCAAGTGATATCTAAAT
The DNA here is from genome assembly GCA_021234005.1 of Nephelium lappaceum. Lineage (NCBI taxonomy): Eukaryota > Viridiplantae > Streptophyta > Magnoliopsida > Sapindales > Sapindaceae > Nephelium > Nephelium lappaceum. The sequence goes on from CM037996.1 coordinate 24,802,902, forward strand.
CAAAACCTAAATCAGGTTTTGATAGATGTAATGTTAAAAAAGAAAAAAAGGTGGGTGGATACATGACATCAACTGAACTTTTCTCGTATAATATTTGAAAAAAGCGATCTTACGCGATTGCCATGACAAAATGTCAAAATCTACACTATGAATCATTCTAGATTTGAAAACTATTTGTGGGATGTCTGGTTAAGCCTAACTATTGAAGACTTTTTTTCCAAAAATGTGATGAAAAAAATGCAATCAAATTTGGATGACACTAGTATTTTATAAAATGACACATGAATGTATAAATAAAGTGATATTTAGACTTACAGACGTAATGTATTTTCGTAAAAATGGTAATTCACAATTTGGAATGAATTTTTGTCATTATTTTTTTAATAACAATATGAATACTATCATATAATCATAAAAATAAAAACAGAAATATAGATTGTAATGCTCAATATATGATCATAAAAAATCATTATATGATCAATTAAATACTTTTTGAAAATGATAAAATTGTCTTAATAATTGATGCATCCCCTATACCATATGCAATCATGAGCCCAAAAGAACAAAACAGCTGGCAACTATGGTCTTTACGGCCGCAAGTACTAAGGAGACACAATCCAACTTTTGTCTAAAAAGAAAACATGCCCCACAGGCTACAACTACTATTGAAATAATTCATAATTAAAAAGCGACCTTTACAGATTATGCATAAACAAGATTCAACAAATTATTATTATTATTATTATTATTAATTAATTAATTAATTAATCACAGTGGAAATGAAAATAAAAAATGTAATACTTAAAGTGGAAGAAGAGAAAACAGTACCTTGTTAAATTGCAGTCACGGGGCTGCCACCGGTACTTGGTGTAACCCAGATCCGGCCGTCCATTTTTCTGGCAATTCGAACTCGTGCTGGATGAAAGGACACACGGCGGCTTGATAGAGCGGGTAGGACGCATCGGGAACCCATCTGCCTGCGAACATATCACAGTAATCTGTGGTTGCATTTGATTGGCAACTGACAGGAAGAACAGGAAGAACAAGAAGAACAAGAAGAACAAGAAGAAAAGAAGCAGAAGCCAAAGCGTAAAGAGAGAAAGTGCTTCTACGCCAGAAGAAGCCCATTTTCCTTTTTTCTTGTTCTGTCAATGTGGTATTGCTTGTTCTCTCCTTCTATATATATATATATATTTATTTATATCCAATTTTTAACACAAAATATATACACAATACACACACGTGCATTTAATACACTTAAGCGCCCCTTCTAAAAAGTTGTGTAGATTTTTTTTTATCACTTTGTGGCCGAATGTCTAGCTTTCAGAAAGGGTTTGAAATTTATTTTGGTTCATGATTTCAGACCTTAGGTGTTGGAGATAGATGTTCGTCTTGTTATTTTGACAATTCAGGTTAAGAATTGAATTTTTCTGTTGTTGAAGGTTTTTTCATTTTCTTCTTTGTTAGTTTAGTTAAACAATGCTAAGTGTCAATTTACTTTTAAAATGAGTAATGAAACAGCTCATACATTAATAACTTTGATTTTTCGTAATAATTTTAGTTAATCTTGATTTAATTTATTTCATATTGTATCTTAAATATTATTTTGATTGATATTTATTGAATAAATTCATTTTGAATTAAAAAACAAAAAGGGTATACAGTGACAATTCAATGGTGATGTACATATGGGTAAAGTAGAGACACTTCTGTTTTTATTTTTGGTAGGTTCTGTATGGAGATTTCCATTTTGTCGCCCTGAAACTCTGTATAGAGATGTTAATGCAGGGATTTCTTTACTTAAAAGCCTGAAGAGAGAAAAGATTCACTACATGCTGCTGGATGTCGCTCTATGCAGCATCAAGGATAAGAATCATAAGATTGTGACACGTGATAATCTAAGGCTCCACCTTTGTCCTATTAATCAATAAGTAATCATAATTGATTGGGATTTAAATAGATTTTGAGTATTTAACGGTGTGTTTTGATACATTTTTAAAATGATATTTTTAAAAAATATGTTTGAAAACCGAAAAACATAGTTTAAAAATAATGTGTTAAAAATTAATAATATGTTTGATAGTATTTTTGAAAATACATTTTGAAAACGAAAAATGATAAAAAGTTATTTAGTATCATTTTAAAAATAAGTAAAAACTAAAAATATGTTTTAATAAAAATTATTTTAAAAAATGACGATGTAACTATTAAAGATGAATGTTTTTACTTTTTAGAATTTGATTGTTTAAAAAAAATGGTTTTTGAAAATAATAGAAAAAAAAAAAAATCATTTTTTACTTTTGTCTTAAGTTTTACTGTACATTTTTGAAAATAGAAAACATGTTTTTGAAAACATCTAACAAACAAATTTTTGAGCATTTTTTTGTTTTTAAAAATGAAAAACAGTTTTAAAAAGACGGTGCTAAACACCACGTAAGATTGTATCAGGAAAACATTTTTCTGATAGTGTTTATTAATAAAATATGTACGTCGCAAAGATGAAGAGTTGTGCTATGCATAGTTACAGGACAAAGTCAACCCATATTTATATATTTTCCTTACTTTTAAAAATTTTATAAACATTATATTTTAATCAGTGCTTGATACTAGTCAGGTTGTAGGCCATCATTTAAGGGGGGTGTATTTAATCTAAACTTTTAATACTTTTATAAAACTAAAAAGTTTGGGTGTATTTAAATACTCTATAAAAGTCATGTGATATTTACTATATACTTTTAATGACTTTTAAAAAGTACATAAAAGTTATGAGGTATTCAATCAAAATTTTTTAAGAGTTTATATAAGTTATGAGGTTTTCAAAATGTCAATTATTTTTATAGAATTTAAAATTTTAATGACTTTGATAGACTTTTAGAGATTTTTATGTTAAATTTATAATAATCAAACTCTACAAATTCTCTTACATTCTCCTTAATAACTTTTGTAGACTTTTATTGTTGATTATAAAAAGTAAACCTCACAATCTCTTTTACCTTTGAATCTTCCCAAACTCAATAATAGTCTTAAGTAAAAAAATATCACTCATTTTAAAAATACACACACACATATTTCACTCCTATTTTGTTATGAATTATAATGGTCAATATTTTTTTTCCTATGTTCAAATTTAGTTTTTTAATCTTATTAGACCTCTTTTTTTTTTCAAATGACATAAATTTATTATTTTGTAGAAGATTTCAAGTTTAAATCAAAATTGAGGAATTATATCTCGACAAAATAAATTTAAGAAAGAAAAGCATCTTAATATATATATATATATATACACAAAATCCCCATCCCCCACACCACCCGCGCTCCCCCCCCCCCCCCTCCCCCCCCCCCCCCCCCCTCCCCCCCCCCCAAAAAAATAAGAAAAAAGAGGTCTAGATGGATATTAATCCAAATCATCTCATTTAAAAATCTCATTACTTTAAAATTGATGAAATCAATCAACAAAATCTTTTATTTTTTATGCTAAAAAAATAAGAGAAAAAACCTCTATTTCAAAAAAAAAAAAAAAACATTTGGAGATTTTTTTAGCTAGTGGTTTATTAAAAAAATAAATTTTTAAATTTGATTGTTTAATTATATCTATATATGTGATTTTTTTGTTTCAACTTTTATTCCTATTACATATTTATTGGGGAATTTCTTAAACTTTTACTTTTGATAATTGTTTTTCACCGATTTATATACACTAAGTCAAAAAAGATGAGAAATATAAGTTATAAAGTATATAATTTGTACAAGCTTGTTAAAAGAATATATTTTTATTTTAAAAGTAAATGAAAGTCTATTAAAATCTATCAATATCTACGAATCTTCATTATTTTCATCATTACTAGTTAATAAAAATGGACGATTTTAACTCATTTCTTGATACTCAAGAACAACAAAGATAGTATGCTAATAAATGAAACTACTACAACTACTGAAATGTAGAGTGATATTAGCATTATTGATAATAATAGACATTTAAGATTTTATTTTTCATAAAAGAGATAAAATGAATAATTAAACGCTTAAAATACTTTGTATTTTGGTTATCAATTTATATAATTGAGGTGACTTTACTCTTATTTTTTGTATCATGCTTTTTCATTATTATTGACATGACAAATATAGTTTTATTAACTTATAAAGTGTATATTATATTATAAGTTGATGAAAATTTAGTCTATGAAAGTATGTGAAAGTCTATAAAAGTCTATAGAAGTTTATAAAAGTCATTCATAATTTCTTTTTTTTAAAAAAAAGAATCTATCAAAGTTACTAAAAGTCTTTTAAAAAAAAAGTTTATAAAAGTTTATAAGAGTATTTCATAAATCTGTAAAATCATTAGAAGTTTGTAAAATTCTACAAAGTCATTCAGTAAAACATGTTTGTGAAAGTTTTTCAAAATAATAATTAAATGCAGCCCCCTTAGTGCCTAGAGTTGCTTGATGTCGACTTTCTAAGTGCCTATCAAGCTAAAAAATAAAAAGATAATGGTGTGTTTACTTGTACATAATCAGCATGACTTAGAATCAAAATGATTTGGAATCGGATTAGATTAGAATCAAAATCAGAATAAGTTGTTTACTTTAATTGTAAAAATCGGAATCGGACTCAAAATCAGTGTTATTCCCATTGAGATATTTACTTTGATTTGAAATCAAAATGAATTAATAACAAGTTACAAAAATACCCTTGATAGGCAGATCATAGGAATTAGAGTTGTGATTAGGAAGTTAGAACTATTTTAGTGCACCTAGGTCAACCTGAAATCTGTTATGGGTTTCAGCCAAGTAGACAAGTTTTGTTTGACTTTGAACTCTATTTTCTAGGTAGAATTTGAAATACTTTTGAAGCAAAAGATATTGATCTATGTCTTAACTACCTAACTGTCAAGTTTTAGAAATTTTGGATGAGTTTTGATATAGTTATCAATTTTTGAGTGAGCATATGTCAGTGCTAAAATTTGACATTATTGCAATTCTATCTTTAACAAGTTGACAAGTTATTTATGTATTTATGAGTGAAGAAATAATGTAACGGACAGGCGCGCCACACCCTCTACAGGTGCCGACCGCCCGGCCCATCCCACTTGGGCCTAATCCCACGATGGATCCCCCATAAGGCTGGTAAGCAGGTTTATTGTCTCTCTGCTTTCTGAAGGTTTTGTTGGATTCGCCCACGCCTTTCTTTGCCACTCGAACCCAAGACCAAAGACGCCTTTATATGTAACAGACAGGCCTGCCACACCCTCTACAAGTGCCGACTGCCCCGTCCATCCCACCTAGGTCCTCGACCCACGATAGATCCCTCACAAAGCTGGTAAGCAGGTTTATTGTCCCTTTGCCTTCTGAGGGTTTTGTTGGGTTCGCCTACACCTCTCCTTGCCACTCGAACCTACAACCTAGAGGACCTAAATAGATTTGGGAAGTATGGCTGGTACCACTAGTGGCAAGTTGCCACAATGGTACTAGCCATGCTTCCCTAAATCTATTTAAGTCCTCTAGGTTGTGGGTTCGAATGGCTTGGGGAGGCATAGCCAAGGCCAGAAAGCCTTTGTGGGGACTAGGGGATAGTACCTGCTCACCAATCCTTGTGGGGGATCCATCATGGGTCGAGGCCCAGGTAGGGTAGGCCGGGCGGTCGGCACCTGTAGAGGGTGTGGCAGGCCTGTCCGTTACAAATAATGCATGTTTTGATTTGATATAACCATAAATACTTAACATGATTAGAGACTTTTAAATATCATGATTTTAGTTGATTGAGTGAATATGCATTTTGTGTGCATGATTTGTGGTCTATTAGTGGAGACTTCCCTTTGAGTTTGTTTGAGGCGTTAACGTTTTATTTATGAGGGATTAATCTGTTTCTAATCTTTAAACACTTTTGGATTGTTTATTGTATAGATTGATCTCAATAGGTTTATTTAGACTTTACGAACATACATCTTGGTGAATTATCATGATTTCTGAGTTTTTGAGAATTTGTGTGAACCTATTGACATGAAGCAAGCAACTATGTGTTTTTAACTCCAGAAAAGGCCATTCTAATTTTTCCTACCTTTATGTGTGTGCATCTAAAACCAATTTAAAGTCAAACACATTTGAGCCTTATTTTCTTTCATGCTAACATTATTTCTGTGTCCTAGCCAAATTTGAAAAAAGTATAGGATGCAAAGAAGGAGTTCTGGGTGTATGGAAATATTCAGATTTGGGGGAGTTAGTAAAGATGAACGTTCAAAAATATACGTTCAGTTACTGCCAAAAAAAAAGTTGGAGAAAGGTAAATTTAAGAGTCAAAATGTGCTTATCGTAAAAATCATACGAGCTGCAGTATGTAATCTCTTAGATTATTCGAGCTCTGTTTGAATCCTTTTTCCAATTCTTTGTTAGTCAATTCCCTTGACCACATTACACCCTATGAAAGTCCTACAAATCATGATCTTTTAGATTCAGTTAATTATGTGATTTGCAATATTCTTAAATATTTGATTCATTCATGAGATCAGTTTTTGTACTTCAACGTTTCTAATTCTAGACAATATGCATGCAAACAATATATGTTTGAATTTCTTTGTGTGCATAACTTCTAATTGTTTGTATTTTTGTCAGAGTATAGCTTTAGGACTCGTTGAATGCTATGAGAGATACGTACCATATGAGGATTAGTGATGGCTAATTTTTAATACCTAAACACACATTAGAAATAATGTCAGGACGAAAATGCTAGGTTTCTTTGCATCTTTGTAATTTTTGGAAGGCACATAAATGCTAGGTTTCTAATCATTATTGCTTCACTAATAGCTTTGTATTTTTGCAAGAGTATAGCTTTAGGACTCTTTAAGTGTTATGATAGATACCATATGATGATTAGTGATGGCCGATTTTTAGCACCTAAATTAAACACACACCATAAATAATGTCAAGAAGAAAATGCTAGGTTTCTTTACGGCTTTGTAATTTTTGGAAGGCACATAAATGCTAGGTTTTTAATTAAGATTTTAATGCATTTATTTCACTGTAAAGTTTTTAAAACAAATGAATTTGACTCTGAATTCTTTATAAATAATAATAAATTAATATTTTCCAAAATGAATTAAAAATTTTGAATGTAACACCAATTAATAAGGAACATATTTGTGGTAACCTATTACTTGTAAATTTGTAATAAATAAAAAACATTTGTTAATGGTAATATCAAATCAAAAATCATATTAATTACTGATAACATAATAAATAAATCAAATTAATGAATTATTCACCAATTTTTTTTTTTCTATAACATATAATACTACCATTATTGCACACCAATGAATAAATGATTTTCAATACACATCTAATATATTTTGATTTTTTTTTATACATAAATGGATAAAAATCAATACATATACATATATATATATATATATATATATTTGGTACAAAAAATCAATATTTTCAAAATCATTAAAATATAATCATAATTTGGTCTAATGTATATAGATTCTTTGTCTTAACAAAGATTTTACCCTTTAAAAACAAATCAAAGTGAAAACTTTAAAAGTTAGTTTTTCCAATAGCTCTCTATCTTCTTTTAGTTTTTCATTTTTTTTTTTTACCATCTTTTGAAAACAAATTATGTCATTTATCAATGTAACTACTTTTAAATTTACTAACTTTTGTGTTAAATATATTTTTCATTGTAAATAAATAATTCAAATCATGCTTTCTTTAACTAAGAGAGAGAAGTATTGGAGAGAAAACGGTACAAGCAAGAAATGTTGGTGACTTCTAAATGATTTATTAGTTCCATTGGTGTAAAATATTAAGGCTTGTGTATCTTAATATTTTTTTTATAACAGCTCAAAAAAATCTTTTTCTTTTTTTTTTTTCCAAATCTGGATTACTAAGCCGGGTAACCAATAAATCCGGATAATTTCTTTTTCTTTGCTTGTTTATTTGTTTGTTTGTTTGTTTTTTTTTGGACAGTTTCTTTTTCTTTATTTTTATTATAATGAATGAGATAAAATCTGAACAGAATTTAAGTGATAATAATAAATAAATAAATAAATTGTCCAAATTTGTAGAAGAGTAATTATTATGGATATGGGTCCTCTCGTGGTTGAGTCTTCCATGACTTTTGCTGACAGAACCCCTTAACTAATGACCACAATATTGGTTACAGTTGGGTAAGGAGAATTGAAAATGTTCAAAATTCTGTTAGAACAAGTTGGTAGGATAGCAACACTTTGAAATGTTGATTAAAAAGCACTTTTAACTTCTTCAAGTTCTTCTGTTGTTCTTCCTTAATTTTCGTTCGGGTCATGACTCTTTCTTGTCAGTAAAAAAATGGTTGTTGATTAATCACCATACTCTCTATACATATGGATGGAATAGTCAATTGTGATTATTATTAAATTACCACTGTTCACACTATATAAAAATTAAAATGTCAACAAGAGTTTTGCTATGGATAATAAGACAAAAAGATAATCTCACATCTGCCTCAAACTAGACCCATGCCCCAAACGGATCGCTACTTTCCGCCTCAAACCCAAACGTAATTGAAGGGACTTGTCCTGAACCCAATTTGTTGACCTAATTTAGTTTTTAATTAATGATATAATTAATATAAAAAAACTAATATATAAACAAAAAAAGAGATAAATTAGTTATGATATCCATGATATTTTTAAAAGAATTTTAAATTTATATAAAAACGTTGAGAATTAAGAATGTAAGACTTGGTTACCATGTAATAACTTCCTTCAACATATAGTTGTAGATTTAAAATTTTTTATATTTATATATAGACCGAGGTACCGAATCGAAATGGGACATGAAAGCTTGCCCTAAACCCTATTTGGAATTTTTGAGATTTACCCCAAATGGATTGCTACTTTTAGTCTCAAACCGATTCTAAATAGATCAGACTTGAGCTGATTTGGGTTGGATTGGGTATTTTTACCATCCTTAGTCCAAACCCATTTATTTTAGTTTAATCTTGCGCTTCTTGGGCCAGAGCGGAGTGGGTTCCCGTGGATACGGGTGGGCAATTTAAATCTGACCTGACAGACCCGATTCGACTCAACTGATGTTAAGAGGTTCGGGTCGGGGGACTACAAAATAAAGGTCGGGTTATCATATCAATCCGATCCATTTTGGGTGCGTCGGATTACCCAGTGAGCCCAACCCTACTTTCCTTCTCTCTCTCTTTTCTTTCTTCACCGAACACCGTGCTTCCTCCACTCTTCCTGGCTTCGAGTCTTCGACGAGCAGCTCTGGTGCTCTCCGTTTTCTCGTTTCCTGGATTCGAGTCTTCGACGCCTTTATAGGTATCTCCTCCTCTTCCATTTGTCTTCGAATTTTAGTGTATTTGGTTCGAAATCACAAAAACAAAAATGGTTGTTTTACTACAACCATTTTTGGTGTATTTCATGTTTTGAAGCTCACTCGAGTAGATTAATGGGAAAACCTAAATTTGGGTTTGGTTACTGTTTTGGAATTGTTTTCAGTATGGGAATTTTTTTTTTTTTTTTCAGTTCTTACTTGTGTTCTGTCTTTGGTTGCTTTGATTACACTGTGTTTGTGTCATCTGTTGTTGGTTATTGGGAGTTGTACAAGGTGATATTCGAATTGGAAGCAGACATTCAAAACAAGAATATGAATTTAAGCCTATGTCAAGCTTTTGTTCATATGGATATAAATGGGTGGCTCTAAACGTTTCTTTTTTATTTGTGTAATCATGTTTTTCGAATTGGAATCACGGGTTAGTTTCCAATGTGGTCTAGCATGTCATGCGGTTTAGATTCGTGCTTTCGGTTAGTTTGTAGGTTCTATTAAAATGCTGTTTATTCCTTAGAGGTGCCTAGCAGAGAAGTTTACAATTTGTAGTTGTGGAACTTGTTAAGAAATGAGAATAAATTCATCTGTCATGCAAATCGGTAGATACTGTCCTTGAGCCTATGAATTCGACAAGTGAATTTAGTAACATTCCTGCTGCCTGAAAATTGGATTGCATGCTCATTTATGTGTTTAATTTGTAAAAGTTGTTCTGAGAAAGAGCTGGAAAAAATCTATTACTGATAAAAGTGGTGATTTTTATTGTTGTTTGGTGTTTTGAATTGGAAATTGATTGTTCTTTACTAGTGTGTGTTGCTGTTGTTGAAGCGTTTGATTGGTGTTGTTGTGTGCAGCCGTGTAGGTATGCGTTGGAAATTTTAGTGTTGTTTGAATTTATAGCTTTAGATTAATGAATTGGGTTAATATCTAATGATCACCTTATGGATTGAATTTTTATTCATACTCGTTTTATGAATTGAACCTTTATTTGTAATTGTTATTTGAATTGTTTATATTTATATGTGATAATGTAATGGTAGAAATGATATTCAATATAATATTTTTAATATTTCAACTAACATTCAATCCGATCAACCCAACCCAGTCCAACTCGACTAATATTGGGTTGGGATGAAAATTTTCAACCTGAGTTATAACGGGTGGAAAAATTATTTGTTGTATAAGCGATTTCAATAACCATCCATAAGAAATACAATGTCTTCGTGGAGTTATACAAAACAAATTTGATTTAAAAGTCACAATAGACCCAGTAACAAACAAGAAAATAAGCAAGACAAATGTTACAACGCTCAGAAGAGAGTCATGCCTTGTGATGGTGCATACTGTTAAGAAGAAAAGTATAATTTTAGGCAAGCTTAATCTTTAATTGGATAAATGAAGGATCCCAAATTAGTTTGTTCTTGCAAACACTTGCCTCACGTATTCGTTTAAATGTACCTTGTAGTCTTCTTTGCTGATGTGTTTTTAACAGCTTTGAGAAGCTGGCAATACGTGTTAGGAGCTTGTAAAGTGTTGATGAGAGAATCTACCGTAAAGTGTTGTTCTCTCTGTGTGTTATTTAGGACTGTTGATTGGCTTTCTTTGGTAGGCTACTCTTGCTCTCTGTTTGTGCATTAACATTTGATTTTGCTGCAGGAGAAAAGAATTAGTTATATCATTGTAATAGTTTGGGAATGAGTTCTAAGACGTTGCAAGCTGCTAAGGTGTATCGCCAGCTTCTCAAAGCTGTCAAGAAACACGTTGGCAAAGAAGACTACAAGGGACATTTGATTGAATACGTGAGGCAAGAGTTTCGCAAGAACAACCTAATGTGGGATCCTTCATTAATCCAACTAAAGATCAAGCTTGCCCATGATTATACTTTTCTTCTTAACAGTGTGCACCATCACAAGGCATGACTCTCTTCTGAGTGTTCTAATATTTGTCTTGCTTATTTTCTTGTTTGTTACCGAGCCTATTGTGATTTTTAAGACAAATTTGTTTTGTATGACTCCAGGAAGACATTGTCTTTCTCATGGATGGTTATTCAAATTTGCTTATGCAACACAGAATGATTCTGGTTTATCTTGCCTGATACAGTGGTGTTGTGATGATTGCAGGACTTGTTATTCTCTTACAACATAGCCGTAGATAGATCAGATGAAATGAAAAGAATACTAGGGAAATCTGCTGCAAGTGTTGGCCTTCGGCTTCCTGATGTTTATCAATCGTGAGTACCAAAAGATGTTCATGCACCGAAATCTATTTATTTTCTTGACACCTTTTGCTTCCCTGTGTGCTATTGTGCTATGGATACTGGCAATTCCAGTAATTTTATAGATTTTGCTTTTCTGTTTTCAATCAATAACCTTTTCACTTGAATAATTTTTAAAGTTTGATCAAAGTATGCTCACAGATGCTGCATGAGCTGGAATAAATTTTTGCTGCTTTGATATAAAGGAAACAATCTATTATTATATTGATAAAAAGTGTCATGTCCCGAGTCCGGGTACGTGAATAAAATTTTAAAATTAAATAGTGAAAGTAGGTAAACTGAGAATTCTCCACCTTTGTAAACTATATTTTCAATGAAATTCATTTTTACAAAAAATTCGGTAAAGTTTCTCTTGTTTTCAGAGTAACCCAAAAATATATTTCACCAGCATTTACAAAATCTAAAGTACATGATAGTATATATTTATCATACTTGGAGACCCAGTCTCACAAAAATATTTACAAAAAAATCCAATTTTTTATAAACATAGCTTAATGTACGTGTATCTTCAATTTACAATATTAAGAACTTTAATCTAAATATACATGCATCTATAGTTACATTTCTCCCTATATACATCAAAGGGGAAGGTTAGCCTTATAACCTAAACAAAGATCCATTGTCCGCATAAACTCAACTGAATGCCTTGCTACTGTAACTTGGGGAGAAATGAGGAGTGAATTTACAAAGCCCAGTAAGGATCATTCTAAAGTCCAGATAATGATATTAATCATCTAAAAATTTGTTTGAATCTCACATACAAACATAAAGAACAAAAATATTTTAAAGTTCTATTATACATAATAACTTTTGTATCAATCCCGTGCATATAAGATAAAACATTCATGTACAAAACTCAACAAGTAACATAATTAAGTATATACATCAAGTATATATGTGCATATTTATTTCCATGTCAATATAAATCAATGCCAAGCATATATATACGTTCATCAAAGATCAAGATTTTATTAACCACATTTATTAAGGAGGAAACTTCATTTTAGTCTTTGAGGTTTCGGAAAATATTAAGTTTTTAAAACTCTTTTGAAAACAACTATTTTCATCCTTAACTTTTCAAAAACTCTTCAAAAAAATCCACATTGCCAATCAACTAACGGTTAACATTAACAGAATACGTAAAAAAATATTTTTACCCTTAATAGTTGCCAGTTTCACGTAAATTATCAGATTGTCCTAATAAAGAAATGAATTTACAAGTTAGACAATTGAAAATATCTCTGAATTTAAGTTGTTAAAAATGGTTTAAAGTCACTGTTGACTATTAGTTAATTGACGGTTTGAACTTTTTTAAAGAGTTTTGAAAAAATTAGGATTGAAAAGAACTATTTCTAAAAGAGCTTTGAAAATTTGATATTTTTCGAAATCTTGAGGACTAAAATAAAATTTTTCCTTTATTAAATGTCTTTTGATTATCAAGTGGTGGTTGATCCATAAAATTTGTTCATAAACAAGTACCACATATACAAGGGTATTAACCAATAGGCATTATATATACAAGGGTATTACCTCATCCTATCTTGTAGGTGATGAAGACATCAAACAGCTGTCTTTCAAATAGGAATCAAGTTTAAGGGCCTGATTAAACTTGGTTGGTTCACCAAACTGGTTTTAATAAAACCATTAATTAAACCCGGTCATTGATGAAGAAGACGAATAGTGGTTTTCGTTTTTAGGGATCAGGTTTAATAGCCTAATTAAACTTGTTTGGTGAAACAATTGGGTTTAATGAGACCATTAAGCTTGGTTTCTTAAATAGGCACTATTTGCAGTTTTGGGTGCATTTAGCTATGATCCATTTGCTATTATTCCTTTCCACAGGATGGATGATCAACCACGAAAATTCAATTATAGGCACAATTTGTGGTTAGTCCCAAGAGAATGAAGGTGAGTAAACATGTCGCCCTTCACCACCTTAGTGATGTATGAGATGCTTTGATACGGTATGGTGTGAGAGATAAGTTTGTGGCAAGCCCATTAGGATTGTTTTTACAACTGCCTTGAGGACAAATTCTTAGTACTAGTTTGATTCTATACAGTCTTTGCTAGAGAAATGGTCTTTCTTAGTGTCTAGGAATGATAAGATGTGATTTGAAATTGAGGGGCATCTATATAGGTTTGGGAAGCATGAGTTCTTACTGTTGACAGGATTCCGATTTCGATGTATCAACCCAGATCTCATTAGGGCACAGAATGATGGCCTGGATAGTCTAATGATACATATTTTTACAATTAAGTCGCCAATGATGCTTGAAAAAAACAGTTTCCTTAAGGTATAGGATGATCTAAATCTAAAGGATGTCTTCAAGCTGGCTCACAAAGTTGTTGCCAACCATCTATTGATGTGGCATGATGAGTGGACACCTGTGGAACCCTACATATGGACCATGATAGAGGACTTCGAAGGGTTTCTGTTGTTCGCCTAGAGAACAATGTCCTATAATATCACTCTCTATAGCCTTCGTATGGTGATTACTAAGGAGCGGCTTGAGTAGCCATAAAACCTTAACATTTATGACTTTGTTTGGGCATTTCAGGTACAACACTTAGTATATACTCTTTATTATTAATAAAAATTGTTTAGTTTATATACATATATATATATATAGATATATACTAACTATATGTTTTTTGTTCAATCATTTTTGCATTATAATGGTGGCTAGTAGAACTGTTCCTGTACTTCAAGAGCAAATTAGGGAAAATAACCAACCCTCAATTTTTTAAGCCAATGTGCTTTAATTGGGTTCATAAAAGAGGCCATACCACCTAAAGTGGATTAACGAGTTTCCTCATGTATGTATCTAATCTAACATAAATTTTGTTTCTATTTTATTATTATTATTATTTATTCTTGTTTGTAATATATTATGTGTGTGTGTGTATTGTAGGTATGTATATATATTGTAGGTACGAGCATTGAGGACACCCTTAAGCCTATCGACGTCGAGAGAGACAAGGATTATTAAAGTTTCTCCAACCTTCTGCATTTGTTTGGAGTAAATGTCCATAAAAAGGGTAGCAGAAGGGGTGATGAGCTTGAGGGTGGTGATGAGGCAAAGGGGATGAATAGGTAGGGGGGGGTGGGGTGGGGTGTGAGGAGATGGAGTTGAGTAGGGAAGAGCAAAGAGAGACGACATTGGTGGTTCGACAAACGGACCCCTACCCAAAGCACGAGTATGACATCCTAGATTTAGCATAGATATACAGTGCATCCCCCTTGGGAGAGCTGAACTGATCTAGAATGCCATCATCAGAGGATGCATATAGAGAGAAGAGGACAAAAAAGGTGCACGATGCAGGATGGCCTTATAGTCCAGAGCGTGCCTTTCATGGTTGGGTTTGAATCTTATATAATTATTTAATTTATTCCATTCTGACGTGAAGATGCATTTTATTAAATAGAAAAGTTGTAGATATATTGTGCAGCAATATGGAGTTGGATAGAGAGACCGTGTCTCTGAACATGATAGATGAAGTGTAATTTAAAAAAAATGTCCTAGTTAGTCATAAAATAAGGGAGACTATCAAATTTATTGTAACATTGTTTTATGAAGTGTAGTCATTTGTTTGAAATTGTTTCGTCATCTTATACACACACACACGTACACATACACACACACACACACACACACACACATAGATATATATATATATATATATGAGAAAATTTTAAAAAACCATCTGACTTTTGAGAGATTATTAATTTTTCTCCATGTGGTTTCGTTTTTATCTAAAATCCCTCATCTGTTACAAAATTAACAAAAAAATTGGACAATAAGTTAAAAGACAATTTAACCCTTGAATTTTATTTGAAAATTAAAATAACTATAAAACAATATTTTAAAATAAAAAAAATTTAAACTAATAAAAAATTATAAAAAAAATAAAAAAATGGAGATCCAAATTGGATCTCCACCCTCGATCCAAATTGGATGGATGGTGGAGATCCAATTTGGATCTCCACCAATCATTACATCATTATCATCAACCTTCAGACTTACAACTAGCAATGAACAACTCACAGCCATAACAGCTTAACATACCAACAACCATCACAATCAACATACCAATGATGAACAACAATAAATCAATAAACCCACATTAAACAACAATCAATCAATAAACCCACAAAGATTTAAAAAAAAAAAATCATCAAACATCATCAAGCACACCTAGAAACCCAAAAAAAAATCATCAAAACTCAAACATAAAAAATTATCAAACTACATCAAGGATCAAACCGTCAACTAGGTTCATTTGAGTTTGAACCCAATTGAAGGTTCAACTACGCTCGCATTTATCTGGGTTTGAACCCAATTGAGGTTTCAACTAGGTTCGAACTCAGATGAACCCCTAACTAGGTTCGAACCCAGATGAAACCTCATCTGGGTTCTAACCTATTTAAGGATTCATCTAGGTTGGAACTCAGATGAACTCTCATCTGGGTTCAAACCCAAATGAAACCTTATATGGGTTCGAACCAAATGGTGAAAAGAAAAAGGAGAGGAGAGAAATGGAGGCGAAGGTGGTACCGGAAAGAGATAGAGATGAAGAGAAGTCTCGTGGGAAAGGTTGACGGTAGATGTCTAGTGGAGGCGACGACGAGCGACGGAGTAGTAGAAGAAAAAGAAGAGGTTAGGAAGAGAGCAACGAAGCGAGAGCAGTGAGCTTAGAGAGAGGGAGAGAGATTGGTAAAATTATAGAGGAGAGAAACCGATGAGGCTAGAGAGAGAGAGAGTTGAGTGACAAGAAAAAAAAATGATTTTTATTTAATATTTTTTATTTTATTTTTTAAATTTTTAAATAAAAATATCTTTATATTTTTATATTTAATATTATTTATTTATTTTGATTTTCATATTTCAGTTAATATATATATTTTAAATTTTCTTGGCACTTTCGCTTTTGCCCCTGGAGTCAAACGGTCAACTTTATCTACCTAACGAAATCTGTTACCATTAGGGGTATTATTGTCATTTCATATGCTTTCATGGGATATTTTAGGTATTTATTTAAAGTCAGATGATATTTTGAATAAAAACAAAACTATGTGGGGGGAAATAAATAATCTATTAAAAGTCAGGAGGTTTTTTGAGATTATCCTTATATATATTGCAAGAGCCTTAGATAGACACCGATAAGATCATGGAGTTGATGGCTGGCGTCATAGAGTTGTTAAGGAGACAAGATAGGAGACTGAATAGGCTCGAAAGGGTACAGACAAGGCTGATTAGGGGACAAGCAAGGTTGGAAGCTCATTTAGGAATAAGTTATCCTAATAGTGGAGTTGATACGGAGGATGATGATGATGATGAAAACACTTATATGAATGAGCATATTTGTTGCTTACAATCTCGTCTTGAAGGCGATGATGATGATCATGATTAGCCTTGATATGATGATGATCAAACGGGTGATGATAGAGTTGTTCTGCACCCACCACTGTAGCTTGGAGATGATGGCCTCACTCGTACCATTGCTGGTGCTTTTGATGTAAATTTTATATTTATTTTGCATTTAGTCTTACATGTCATACTAAATATCTAATTACAAAAATTTGGTTTTCTTAAAATTGCAGTGGAATGCCATCATTGAACGGGCTAGACGAACGATGAAACCATTGACAGTTCGTTAGATGCCATGGATAGATCCTCAAACTTGGAAATAGAAAAAGAATGTGGCAAAGGTTCATAAGGAGGAACCGGAGAAAGATTTAGAGAATGTAGCAGTTATTCATTCTTCTATGAAGAAAATGGTGGACGATATAGTGGCGGAGACTGCACAGGTAGTGATGGATCGATATAGTGGAGGAGCAACTGATAGTGGAACGAGTTATGCAAGCGTACAATAAGTATAGAGATTCCTTGGCGGACCTTAGGTAAGGATAAATAAATATTACCTTTGTTATTTTGATTACTAATGTAAATTCCTTTTTTTTTTTTTTTAATTTTTTTTTTATTATAAGTAGTCGATTCATTATATTGAACCAATTACACCGGAATGGATTCATATCATCGAGGATAACGAAAAGTGGCTGAATGGTGAGCACTTCGACACTTGTTTAATATGCCCCCAGAAGAAATGACTCCAGTCTCTTTTGCTTTATGACTCCAGATGCATAGTCCATGGGACGAGCCTGTTTGTGAGTGTTTACTTCTTAGTTATTCATTTTTTACATCTTTGTTTTGGTTAATGATGAGTAACATAACATGGTTTTTTTTTTTTTTAATATATTAATAACATATTTAATTTTTGTCTTGCAAGAGGTAATGAATATTGTTTTCAATAATGAGTATGTAAAACAAGGAAAACAAATTGATCCAGCTATGATGGTTGTCCTCAAAGATTGGATAGCTTACACTAACGATCAAAAAGACGATTGTATCCCTTGGTGGCAGACTAACTATGTAAGTGTTGTTCCTAATTTAGAGTTTTTATTTGATCCTTTGAATTAGTCATGTAATATTAATGTCTTGAAAATGGAGGTGTTGCTCCCATCACTAACATCTTGAAAATGCATGTATTGCTCCCATGTAGTCCTTTGAATTAGTTATATATGATTCCGTTATATATGATTCCGTTGTTGATATAGATGTAGGAATTAGAACAGCTACCATTGAGCCTCTAATTTATGCCACCTACCAGTCATCCTGCGTTTGAGTGGATACTATGAGAAAATTGATACACCATAGCCATTTGTGGAAGCCCGATGGATTGCGGGGCATCTTGATCAAACAAAGGTGCCTTAACAACCCAATAGGCAAATTCCACCTTTTAATAAATTTGAATCAATTATTATTTGACATTTTTTATTACTGATGTAGGACTAGTTGCGGAGCATATGTTACAATATTCATTGACAACCTTAGAGGGTGCCGAGAGGGTATGTGGCAATCAAAGTGGAGTCGGGAAGATACCCTTAGAATAAAGTTATAGATAGCATATGATATATATATACTTACACTACGCCAGAGTATGTAGTATACGAATTTGGAAATATTGTTGTAGATAATTAAACTTCATAAATCATATTCATATAATTATTCATTTGTATGGTTGTGTATATAATTATTCATTAATTGAAAATTTTTGGAAATATTGTGTGGTAGTACGGAGTTAGATAGAGAGACTAAGCCTTTAAACGAAATAGACGAAGTGTTGTTGTTATTTTATTTTTATTTTTATTGTAAATGCAGGCTTTCTTACTCGGATAATAAAAAAACAAGGGAGACTATGTTGAACTTTTCACAAAATCGTAATCCAAAAATAATTAGTTAAGGATAACCAATTAGTTACAAATAACTAATTAGTTAAGAATAAATAAATAATATTAACTAAGTAAGGATAAGCTAATAAGTTGAATAATATTAATGAATTAAAAAAATAGTATTAACTTTAGTAAATAATATTAACAATTTATAGTTTTAAAGTTTCACAACCCAAACCAAACCATAAAGTAATCAAGTTTGTTATGTCTAGAAATGACACAGAGCCCTCAAGCCCAAAAACTGCCCAATAGACCCAATAAGAATATAAGCCTAGTAGGATTATACAATTATGAAGTCCAGAACAATTGCCACATTAGTAGAGCATTCATGAAGGCCTACGAAGCCTAAGTAGCAAGCGATGTAATGGCTAGGGATGAGGAGCCCGCAGAAAGACAGCTCGCCCTAGTAGCAGCTCACATAACAAACAAGCAGAAATTTCCTTATTTGACAAGATTAAGGAAACGGAAAATTACTCCAACAAGGAACTGTCCAGAATTGCAATTGGAATCGGTATCAATGTGTTTAATGCATATTGATGTAAAATAGACATGAAATCTTAACCTTTCATATATTCTAGGCAACCTAATTTTATGCAAACAGTGAATCCTAACAATATATAAAACAGGTCCTTTGTATGAGCAAAAGGAGACAATTCAACTCATAAACCTTCGCAGGAACTTTGCTGAAATTTTGCTCTCATCTGAAGTAATAGTATAACCGTGGATGCAGATTTTATCACTTACCGAACCATGTTAAGAACTTATGTCTTCTCTCTTTTTGTCTTTTCTGTTTAGTTTTTGTTTCATATTCTCCCCTTCAATTTCATCTAATTCATACTCACACTAAATTGGGTGTTGGCCAATTTTATTGGTCATTTATCAACCCAGTCTAACCTAAAGTCACTTTTCAAATCAAACTAGCCTTGCAAAATAAGATTGATTTGGTTTGGTTAATTGTTTTGGCACATTAGATGCACACCTCTACGGCATTGTGTAGGAAGAATGAAGACCTCTACCAAGAGAATAGTGGAAAATTTTTAGTTTTAATACAAAGTTTGATCCAACAATGCAAGAACATATCCTACATATTCACGATTATGAAATGCGTGATCAATAAGTTGGGCATACCATACAAACTGAATTGATATAAATGTTCACGTTTGAAATGAGAAATTTAATTAATTATTAATAAAAAAATCAACAAGACAAAATATTTTCCAATTAAATTGATTGTACACATGGCACAAGTCATCACGAAAAAATATCTCGTGTTAAGATATGTACATGGCACAAGTCATCACGAAAAAATATCTCGTGTTAAGATATGTAGATACTTAAGCAAATCTAACAAAAATAGAGAAAGAATATTTATCGTCGCGTGAATGAATAACATGTTCTGAGTTTTGCATTTTACTGGTTCTTATTTGATGCAAAATGTTTATATTTCTATGATGTTGAATTATTGTCACATAAATAAATAAAATGTTTTGAGTTTCTGGTTTTATTGGCTTTGATTTTATGGAAAAAAGGTTATTTGCTATATATAGTAATTGTTAGTGAGTGGTTTTATGTGTTTTACTTCTCAGAAATATTTGTAGGCCTAATTCTCCTATTGTTCCTGCTCGTTACAAAGTTGTATGATTCTAATTATAACAAATAAAAGTATTGTTCTAAAACTCAATGAGTATTGCAGAGTTCACATTGGGTTTCTGCTGATCGGTACTCCATTGATCTGAGAATCCCAGATCGAAGTCTTGTGGTCGGAGGAGAGTACTTGGCCAAGTTGGACGAGTCAGACCAACTTGGCCAACTTGGTGAGTCCAATTATCACAAAGCTGGTCGGAAATCACCCCAAACATCATAAAAAAATCAACTAAAATCCATCATCAAGTTGAATACTCACAACAAATATCCAACCACCACCACAAAGAAACAAACCGTAATAACACAAAAGAAAGATTAGAAAAACAAGAAGAAGAACGAGACAGTGGGAGTGCGAGAGGCGTTGGTGGTTGACGTTAGCGTGGGTAGTGGTGATGATGATCCAGTGTGGTGTGAGGTGAGAGAGGAGAACCGCGACATTGGTGGATGATGTCAACGTGGGGGGTGGTGACAACGATTCGGTGCACTGTGAGGTGAGAGAGGCAGCATGAGGTTAGAGAGGAAAGTGAGTGAGAGAGGCGGCTGAAAATGAGAAAAATCCGATGAGGGTTTGTTTAAACATACATACATACATACATACATATATATGGGAAAATTACACAAACCTCCCCTGAGTTCGATAATATTACACCAATATCTGAGTTTTGGTCATAATGACATTAACCTCCCTTGAGATTCCCAAAACTCAATAAAAATTCTCTTTATCTTCAAAGAGTTATTGTTAAATCTTAGTGGTCAATAGTCAAAAGTATCAAACTAATTGGTCAATAGTCATATGATTGTATTTTAATTTTATAGAAAATTTTTTAAGTTATTTTTTTTATAAGTTTGACCTCGTCTGACTGTCAGTGAACAATACTCGCTAAGAAATTGACAAATCATTACTCGCTGTCTCGCTGGTCGAGTAATGAGTAGCAAGTTTTGGAATCTTAGAATAAAAGTATTCATGCATCATCAATATGGCTTATTGAGCTCCCAATTTGATAACTCGATGTGCAAACTAATTACCGAGTTTATAAATGAATAATCCCATTGATTGATTGACTGAATTTGAAAATGCATAGAGGCGCTATCGTACCTAGCAATAAACCTTAACGATGGGGTTGTGTTATCATTTAATAATGGGTCGACTCCTAAGAAATTGTTCAAAATAACTTCCATGGAGGGGTGGCCAAAGGAGTAGTACTAGTAGTGTAGTACTGTCCCCCCAATAATGAGAATACCATAACACTAACCTCAAAACTGGTTAAATCGACGAGCTGGCGTGTTTTGTTTTGTTTTGTGGTTTTTTTTTTTTTGTTTTTTTGTTTTTGAATATTTCGTAAATCTATATTTGGTGGGAAAACCAAGAGCAAACGAAAAATTAAGAACAAAGATGACAAAATAGTAATATTTTCTAAACATAGATTTGGGATTTATCAAACGGCAAGTGTGTTTGTTACTTTAATTGATTCTAATGTTGGTGTTGTGGTGTTTCACTTTTAGGAAAGCCATATTTTCTTTGGCCACCTCTCTATTAAAGTTATCTCAAGCTACTTTTTAGGAATGAGATCCCCATCAAATGACAATATCTACCCTTTAATTGTGGTTCATCATTAGTTGAGAACTGTGGAGTTGAACCAGTATCAAGAAGTTTGTATGTGAATTTATATATTTCCTTTAGAGGTTATTTTGTCCATGTTAAGGAAGCCAAATTACATAAAGAAAGAGTACATGTTAAACAAAAGCATGATTAAGTCACAAAAGTATACATAATTGTCCATTTTGTATAAGAATATTGTGTCCTGATGCAAATTAAGTAACCTATTTAAGAACACAGAAAGAATGAATCTGATTACAATCAAATAAGAGAGAGATACCTTTATTAGTAGCAATTGAAACATGGAAATTACATCATGATCTCTACAGAATGATCAAATTTTCAGTTCACGCAAATGCTCATGGTCATTTTTTGTTCGTAACCTTTTTCAGTGATGTGAGCTTTTGTATCCAAGCGACGATACTCTGAAGTTGCTACAAATATTGAGATAACTATGATATAATTATTATTCATTATAGCCTGGATTAGTGAAGAAATGACTATGAGCAGGGGAGGGGCTAGGGGGGTGCCCGCGGGGGCTATAGCACCCCCAAATTTTATTTATTTATAAAATATATACAAATAATTTATTTATGTAACCTTTAATTCTTTTTTGAAATATACAACCTTTAATTTTATGTACAATGTATTCTATCTCTCTTTAAATATTATATTATTGTTAATTGGCCCCACAAATATCTCTAAATTGGTATTTCTAGCTCCTGCCCTGGACTATGATCATGGAGAAACTGGCTCCCTATCAGGGATGGCTCACTGAAGGAAGCGATGAGGCAATGTCCCTCCACCTTCAAGGCTCTTTAGATTTAGTTTGCTATGCAAGGTGTTGCTAAACTCCTTAAGAGTTGTCTCTATTTAATTAATGATTATAGAGGCTGTTGTGCGTCGATTTATCTCCCTAGTTCTCACATGGTACTGGACCTCGTCGAGAGGGTGGGTACTTTTAGTTGATATGGATTCACTTTTAGGACAACTAAAGGGTTAGCAAGAGGAGTAGCGCTTCATTGATCATGAGAACACCATAACACCAACTTTAGCACCAGTTAAAATGACAAGCTCAAGTGAATTTAGTAGATCCTAAATCCATGTTTGGAGATTGTTTTCACTCTATCATACTCGTTTTCAATCCTTTGTCTGTGTTTCATTATTTTACTAGATTCAGCCATGACCAGCAAATTTTGTAAAAACACACAAATTTATTATAATATATGTTAATAATTTATGTATGAAAATGTGATTTTCTGTTGGTTGGTATGGTATCATTTGATATGTATATATCCAAGAATCTCAAGAATTTAATCTAGTGCAAAGTCATGAAAAAATTCCTTTAAGTTGTCATATATCCTTGAAAATTTTAATGTTAGAATTCAATAGGGCTAGCAACTTAAACATTTGTTTTATTTATCAAATATTTGATTGTGGGTAGAGCTATAATTACTTGAGTATTTTATTCAAAATTTAGAGTTCAATGTCGAACTATACACAGGAAATAATTAGGATTATTGTGTTCGTATATATTACAATTTAAATTTACTCAAAAACTATTCCAAACCCTGTAATTAAATAAATATTAGCTAGTTAGATATCGAAGTTATAAACCAAAATTATCTCCACCATTTTTTACAAATATAAATTTAACTAATTTAATGTCATACAATTCAATCATTTATTTGATTGTTAGGGTTATATAGTAACAAATAATATTTGTGACACACTGTCAACTATACCACACAGTCATGCTATATAAACCATCCTCTTGTAATTATAGGGACACATTTCATACATAATTTTATTATAGATTAGAATATTATGGTATGATTAATATTGTCAGTTATGCGATTAAGAATTGTAGTACAATAGATTACTCATCGATCAAATTATTATGGCGCGATTGTGATCGTTGGATTACGCGGTTTTGCCGTACATAAATTGAGATTACATACCATATGTAGTACAATAATATAGTCCAAAGAGTTTAATACCATTGACTCATTAATTTTATGCTAATTAAGTAAATATAACTTTACTGCATCCAATATTTGGTAAACAAATAAGATATATTAAGGCTGACTACCAAAATTGATTTTTTAAAAATTAAAGATGACACCTCAGTCATAATGTGCACTAATTAATGTCCTGAGGTTCTCCTCTTATAAATACATCTTTAGTCATATTATAATAAACCAAATCAACACATCAAAATCTTTTACATACAGTAAAACACATTTCCATAATTCAAATAAATTTGTTACTTTTGCAGAGGCTGTAGGTATGGCTGAAACAGGCAAAAAGACAAAAGGCAAGCAAGTGATTGAAATCAAGAGGATTGAAGAAGAACCTGACCGAATGGTGACTTTCTCCAAGCGTAAAGCTGGGATTTACAAGAAGGCAAATGAGATTGCCATTCTAACCGGCGCTCAAGTTGGGGTCGTGGTGTTCTCGCCCTCGGGAAAGCCGTATTCGTTCGGCCACCCATCCATTGAAGCTGTTTCAAACCGTTTTCTCGGTGTGAACAACACACCATTGTCAAATGATGATGATGCCACCCAGGCTCTCGTAGAGGCTAGTCGCCAAGTCAGAATTACGGAGCTGACCCAATACCATAATGACCTCCTCTCTCAACTAGATGCTGAGAAAGAGCGTGGGAAAGTTATTGAAGAGATGAAAAAGGGGAAAAACGTGCAAGGTTGGTGGGAAACACCCATTAACGATCTGAACATGAACGAGCTTCTTCAAATGGATAAAGCTTTTGAAGATCTAAGCAAGATCCTGCACAACAACCTGAATCACAGGAATCTTGCAAGTGGAGGAGCCTCTTCCTCATCGTTTCCTCCAATGAATATTTCGCAGATGGAGAGCCAATTTCCCCATGATGATCCTCCTCAATCATAAAATGATAGAGCTTTATCTCTATTATCTAGTGTCTTAACTGCAATTTTCTCAATGAAAACAATAATTTCGTTAACAATGTTTGCCTGCATACTGTATTTCCAATAGCTCTGGATTATTTTCTTCTTTTCCTTTTTTTTTTTTTTTTTGTTTTGAAAGAAGCTCTGAGTTATATTTGTGTGAATTAATATAAAATAATTCTCGCAAACAAGGTATATTACCAATTGGATACTGAACAACAAATGAATAATTAAGTAAAGAGAGAATAAATTAAATTTTAGAAAGAACGTATGATTTTTGGTGTTAGAAAATTCAATGCCCTTTCTAAATTAAATAAAGTTATACACGAATTGATATATTAAAATATTTCATAGTAAAATATACACAACTATGTTTTCTTTTCTTGTGATATAAATAAGCGAAACAAACATTTGAATGAAGTCAAAAAATAAAAAAAATTGTAAAGATTGAACAATTGGTTAAAATCATAGGTGGCTTTATTGCCACCTAAGAAAGTTCTCGCAACACCTATTTACTTTCTACACCATGTTAAAATATTAAAAATTAATTTTTCTACTTCCTACGTATTTGAAATACTAAGCATAACCTTTATCATTGTTAATTTTAAGTATATCATTTGAGTAACGCTAGGCTTCCTAAATATTTTGTCCAGGTCCATAGTTCAAATGATATGATATATGAGTTGTCAAAGATGATGTGATAATTAATATGACGTTGACAACTTACATGTCATATCATTTGGGTATGAATTTGGACAAAAATTTTGGAATGTCTAGCATTACTCTATCTCTTTTTAGGAATACATACCATAAATAATGATAAAGTTTTTGCCAGCTGCAATTAAATTTTTAATTAGAGAATTTTCCTCCATCATTGATTTATAACAAAAGTAAATCATGAGATAATATGATAATTAATATGATGTTAACAACTCATATACCACATCATTTGGACAAAAAAATTTAAGAAGTTTAGTATTATTCTATCATTTTTTTAGGAAAGCATACCATAAATAATGATAAATTCCTTTTTTACCAACTACAATTAAATTTTTAATAAAAGAAATTTCTTACATCATTGATTTGCAGCAACAGGAAATTCAAATAGATATTAATAATACAATCATGAAATTTGAAACACAAATATTTGTGAAAAACCAAGCATGAACCTTTTAGCTAACTTGATAAATCAAGAAATCTAACTATAAACCAATTGAGAGCCATTCAGATTCAAGAAGAAAACTTTTTTATTTAAAATTATAAAAAAAAAAATTTAATTAATAATATGCATACACCATTTCTATAACATTGGTTTACTAATGAACAAATTTTGCTTATAATAAGTGGAGAAGAGAAAGATGTTGGTAGGCTGATTGATTTAGGCTTGTTTAATTAATTTCATTCTACATTTTCTTTTAAAAGTAAATTGTACTTAATAATAATAAAATATGTTAGGTAAGAGCTAAAAAACAATCTAATTAAAATAATTATTAATATTTTGGGACATATTTAGGATTTAGAGAGTGCAAAGAGTTAATAAAACATTTTAAATTTATGAACTGTGAGCAAATAGTGCATAGGTGTAGACAGAACTATTAATGAATATGTATGTCGATTCATATCACTTAATTTGTAGAATAGATACTTATACAAATTAATCATATGCCAGGAACCAAATTTGAAGCTGGTGACATGAGGATTTCAGTCCTCTGCTCTACTGGCTGAGCTATCCCGACCATTACCGACACATCATCCTTATTTTACTAAATGACTAGGAGTCTATGTCAATTAAAAAAGATGAAAAAAGTATTAAAAGTTTTGAACAAGGAATTTTATTTCTTGAATCTTCAAAAGAAAACTTTGTAAGTTTCAGTATGAGCAATCATATGAATTGTGAATTGGAATTCTTTGCTCACGAGCATTCATTTGTACATATATCACATATACCACACCATTTGTGATTGTGATAAGAGAAAAAGCAAATTTTGCTTAGATATGTTTGTATAAAAGGAGGATGAAGGAGAAACATAACGAATTTTGAACCACTTAAAAAAGAAAGGGTGGGAGAAATCGTTAGGGAGGCAAATTAGCCTTTCTTGGGGATAGAGGGACTTGAACCCTGACGATTTCTAAAATCGACGGGTTTTCCTCTTACTATAAATTTTATTGTTGCCGGTCTTGATATTGACATGTAGAATGAGACCCAATTTAATAAACAAGTACTAAATTTAAAAGCCATGAAACAGTTATAACTAATATTAATGCATGGGTTGATTCTGTACATACGATTGGTGAAGAGTAGAATAAGTAATAAATGTATATGAAAAATAAAACACAATTAAAAAGGAGTGCACCAAAAAAAAGTACTAACAATAATTGTTATTGTGATAAAAACTCTTGCCCAAAACAATAAAGTACGT
The DNA here is from genome assembly GCA_021234005.1 of Nephelium lappaceum. Taxonomy (NCBI): domain Eukaryota; kingdom Viridiplantae; phylum Streptophyta; class Magnoliopsida; order Sapindales; family Sapindaceae; genus Nephelium; species Nephelium lappaceum. Next base: position 24,830,370 of record CM037996.1, read on the forward strand.
GAGATTGGATAGGAAGAGATGGGATAAGATTGAATAAGCTATGATTGAATAAAATTGAATAGGTTTAAATTAGTACTATAATGTGTTTGGTGCAATTGAGATTGAATTAGATTGAATTAAATTAATTTAATATTAAAGTAAACTGATTTTTAAATAAAATATAACAAATTAAATTTTTAATTGTATGTAATAAAATAAAAAATTAATTGAAAATATAATATTAAAAAAATGAAAATTCCGCTTTTCTGGGATTTGAAAAACCCACCAAAATTGGTAGGTTTATAAATTCCATGCACGTGAGACTTCAATATGGGCTTCGGAAAATGTTTTTCCCTCAATCCAAACAATGGCATGGATAGGAAGGCAAATTTGTTTCCCAATCCAACCAAAATGTTAGGGTGCCAAATAGCCCTAAAGGGTGTGCAAAGGTTCGGTTTTGGTTCAAGTTGAACTCAATACAAAAACAAATCGGTATTCATCATCAGGGTTGTTTACAGTTTGACCCCCACCAAACCGTTATGGTAATGTAGATCAAATCAAACAAATTTAACAAAAGTCGGGTTGGTTGAGTGGCTTTTCTTTCAAGTTCAAAAATAGCTTCTTTTTTTTTTTTTTATCTGTAATTTGTTGTTCGACAACAAAATTGTGTTTAATTATTTTACAGCTTGTACAAACAATATAATTATTAATTCCTTCATATAAATGCAAAACAGTTAGCCAACTTAATTAAAATCTTCAAAAATACATGTTAATATATATGCATTTCACTTCAATTTACAAACTTACAATGTAAATTTATTGGTTGAAATAATAAATTTTGTAGTCCCTTCATTTCAGATGGAAAAGAACACATGCGTTCAAAAATCTAACATAATGAATGTTTCTTAAGCTCATTCATATTTACAGAAGTGTTAATTTGTTGCGTAGGTACAACAAAAATAATTAAATAAACAATAAACATAATAGTATCAAGCCATCCAATCTTGAGTTTTAGATTGATCTATGAACAACTTAACAAATTCATCAAAACCAATGTAAAATCATTTACACAAATTAAATTGAAATAATTATAAATTAACCTCTAATATTATAGTTTTTATAAAATATTTTCTTACTCAATAACTAATATTTTAATTGTTGGTTCTCATTTTCATTATTATTTTCAATCACTACTTCAATAATTACAAATTAACCTCTAATAATTAGTTTTCAAAATATTTCCAAAAAAACAACAAAATCCTGAAAACAAAGCATACATTATCAAAAAGTCCATACATATATATATATATATATATATATATATTTTGAATATCGATAATGCAGCTCCATCTTTTCTAACACAATTGTCTCACAAAAAATTTTATATTTTTTCAGTAGATCTCTATAAAAATTAGTCATAACTTTATTCAAGTGATTTAGGCATAAAAAATTATTACCAAGAGGGATTTTGTGTAACATTCTTCAAGTTTGTGGGGGTTCGGATGTTGGAGGTAGAACTCAAGTCTGCTGCAAAAGTGTGTGTAAATCTCATTTTTTGTTGTATAAATTATTATTGGGGCCTTCTCTTTTTTTTTTTTTTTTTTTTCGTTCGAATTACAAGTGTCGATGAAAAAAAACTTGAAAAGATAAAAAAAAATTGTACGACTGTACTCCTACATGGTTTTTTTTTTTTTTTTTTTTTTTGTTTAAAGAATTGTGCACTTTATATTTCACACTTTATAAATAAATAACACTATCTAAAATCCAATAATTGTTTTACTTCTTTCAATATAGAAATGTGATCAAAAGTAGATTGTTAATCAACTTTAATGGTCAATGGGATGGCGTAAATGATTTGAGTGGTGAAATTAATATGTGATTGGTGAAAAATGACATGAAATCAATGAGTTATCAGACATGTTATACAACTTATTTGTGATTGACTAAAATATATATGACGTGAAATTAATGTGTCATTTCTTCTTTTGTTATGTTCACTTGGATTTTCAGGTTTTTCAAATTTTTATTAGTATTAGATATTTTTGAAATGAATATTACATAAACAAATACAAAAAAATATTTGACACTTTTTAAATCTAATTAAGAATAAACAATTAAACTATTAGTTGTCGAGATGAAAAATATTTTGTAAAAATTAAAAGAGGATTGAAGGTAACAATCTCTTCACGTTTTTATGCACTTCAAATCGAACTAGACAATAAATTGAAGGAACCAAAGTGCTAAACATATAAGAGATGGACAAATTAACTCACAAGCAAACGATCTGAACATTACATGACGTTATTCTTAGTAGTTGAGAATAAATAAATATTAATCAAATTGAAATCAAATTCTGAAAACCGAGAGTTATGTTTCATAACGGGTAAAATTCTCTATATACCAAAAATACTAACAAGAAAATAAATAGCCTGATATTTGTAAGCATAAAACTATTTTTTATTAAAATTTATAGAGTTCTTCATACTATTAATATTGTTCGCGTAATGTACAATTACAACTTTCTTCTGAGACTGTTATAACATATATTATAAAGAAAAAATTTGAAAAACCCCTAAAATGGGAAATAATATCAATGAATCTTATTTTTTAACATAAAATATGGTGCTTTTAGATTAGTTTGATATATATTATACTTGTAAGCAAAAGCAAAGAACAGAAGTATACAAAGATGAAAATAAACTTTCAAGTGAAGATAGATTGACAAGAAAGTGAATAAATTCACACACGTTTCTAATCTCTACCTTTAAGATACTCTGAATCCAAATTAATTGGATAGAGATCACCTGCGGAAGTAGAAGAAGCAGTCCAGATTCCATCCAGTGAAATGCTCTAGGGCTGGCTCTGGTCTTTATTCATAGCATGTTCTTTGTTAAATATGATACGAACGTTACGTGGTTGGGTAGTGAGAATATCATAATTTCCCAATGGGTATATTGAGTTGATCATGGGGCACATATATAAGGAAAGTTACGAAGCATCACCTAAAAGGCTATTTATTTTAAATAAGCTGCTATCGTTTGATTTGTGTTATAATGATCGATAACATTCTTACCGTCAGCATAAATCTTAAATTGGAAGTAACATTAAAAGAAAATGGAAGTAATAAAATAAAATAGTGGACACGAGATTTACGTGGTGAAACCTTCAATGTGAGAGCATCTCCAATGGTTCAATCAATTGTGAAAAATTAATGTGTCACATCAGATGAATAGACATGATATGAAATTAAACTTCTCCAATGATACCATCTCAATTGACTGTGAAGCTGAGGTGGCAAAAAATAGAATAGAGGCTGTTAAGGTGACTGTCTGATTTTAGAGGGCCTATTGCACAGTCTGACTAAGCAAAATTAATTTTTATTCCAATCAATACCCCCAATGCATACACCCAATCTATCTCTCAATCTTGCTCTCAAAAAATCTCTCCTCCAGCCGTCGTCCCCTAGGTTTCCGCTCTCGTCTGGCACTCCGACCAGCGGCACACAGAGGAGGATTGGGATCGCCGTGGATCTCAGCGACGAGAGCACCTTTGCCGTAAAGTGGGTCGTTCGGAACTACCTTAGGCCCGGAGACGCCGTTGTGCTTCTCCACGTGCGTTCGACGAGCGTGCTTTACGGTGCCGATTGGGATGCGATTGAGCTGACAGTGGAGGCGAGTAAGAACAGAGACGGCGACGAGGAGGACGAGTCGCAGAAGAAGCTAGAAGACGATTTCGATCTGTTCACGGCGACGAAAGCGAACGATCTGGCGCAACCGTTAGTGGAGGCTCAGATTCCTTTCAAAGCAAAAAGCAAACGCTTCATATTTCTTTTTATGGTTGGTAGTAATGGTAGTCATCACTTGAATTGACTTGGTGTTTTTGTTGATAGAAGAAAATGGTTTCGACGGCGACGATGGATATGTTAAAGCTGCAGCTTCCTCTCCAACAAGAATCTCTCGTCTTGCCTGCTGATGTCAAGACCGATCTTGTTCTTGTTGACCTTGTTAATGGCTTTTGCACCGTCGATGCTGGCAACTTGGTAATTTTTTTCATCCTTTTTTTTTATATTTTTTGTTTCATTTGTGTTTGATTACTTAATTTCCAATCTGGGATTTTTGTTACAGGCTCCGCAACAACCTGACAAACAAATATCTCATATGGTGGATGAGTCAGTGAGGCTTGACAGAGCATTTTGTGACAGAAACTGGCCTGTTTTTGCTTTTCTCAATTCTCATCATCCTGATGGGGAGTAGAAAATGTAAAAAGGAAGGAGGCAGATAATGATAGGAGGGGTAGAGTTGTCCAGTAATGGAGAAAATTTTATGGTTGGAAAAAATTGATACAGAAATTATGTGAAGCATTGGAGAGCACATTTTAATTTGACCGTCTATTAATTCATATTGATGTCATGTAGGAAATAAATTCTCTTGACATTGATGACATGGCAATGGATTATGAAAAATTGTGAAAAACAATCCACAGCCCCATTGGAGATGCTCTGATGAAAACATCTGCATACCAAAACTAAAAGGATTTTATTAAACCAACAACATTACAACCTCTCTCTAACATCCTTAAGAGAGAACTAGGGAGAAAACAACCCTCAAATACAGTTGAGATTTAGGACACAGGACGCTACAAAATAACTAGCTTCATGCCTTTATATAGGCATTAACATGGCGGTGATCACACAAACGCTTCACGTTGAAGCAATTATTTTTAATATAGTAATAGCGGTGGCAATGCAAAGTCGGTGAACAATATGCTTCACTGTTAAGCATTGTGCTTCAATATTAAGTAGCTTCATGATTAAGTACATTGACCAAGTCAATATATACACACCTCCACTTGAACCAATATTATCTTGCTTCCCTTTTAGCCATTAAATGGCTTCCCCTCTCTAACAGTCTGCAACAAGAACAATAAGATGAACTTTTTGATCGTGATGGAACAGTGCGAGGGGTCCAAATCATTCTGTCAAATAGTAACCAAAAATGCGAGTCTAATGAAAGATATGTAGTTGGATTATGATCCTTTATTCAAATAACTATCTAAGACTTTCCATCAAAGAACATCTTGACCATGTGTACCATAATGAAAAACAAGACAACGCGCAAGACCGAATGAGAAATGAATTACCCAATCAAGAAGATAAAAAGGCATCATCTTTTTGCCGGTAAATAGTGTTGTAATAGTGTTGTAACTTCCACTAACAATTTCTACCATTCCGAAACTATAAACATCTACTTTATCAGTTAACTATCCTCGCATTGTATATTCTAGTGTCATACATTCACTGAAAATCAAGAATATTATGTAAACACTTTATAATTTTAGGCATGCATATAATTTCTAAGAACAAAGGCATGACATAATTGGATTTTGAATGTTTTAATTCCAGGACCTTTTTTTCCCATGCAGAAATCATAGATTGCTCTAGAAGAAATGGGAAAGAGAAAACCTGTTTATAATGCATCTTTGAGTATTCTTGCCGAAAGAAAATGTTTTAGAGTAAAACCTTGAGAAGAATTTGCCAAAAGTGCTTTCTAGTAAAATTAAGAATGTGTTCGGTATGGCTTCTCTACAACCATTTTTAATGTTAGAGCTCTTTTAATCTTCTTTTTATCCTATTGTTTGGCATCAACTTGAGAGGAGTCTTTTTAACATTAAAAATAACTATTTTATGTGTAATGTGAGAAGCCCAAATCCAACAAGATTATTTTGAGCTTTTGTAAACGATATAAATTGTCTTAAATATTATTATTTTATTTTATAAATTTTAAGAAATCCCTTCTAAACATAAAACTTTATTTTATTTCTCAAATACCTTTACGTAATTTCTCAAAATATCTAGGAAAAATCTCAAAAAACAACCTGACGTAGGGAAATATGTTTGTTTTGCAACCCATTGTTTTATATGTATCTGAAATACAACTTGACATTAACATAAATATCCAAAAGATCCCCTGGAGGCGTATAAAAAGAAGATAATGCCCCTAACGATCACGAATTCCATTAAGTTGATATGAATGACCGTTTGACTCTAGACGCAGAAAGAGAAAAACAATGAAAAATTAATTAAAATATAAAAGATCAAAATAAATAATATTATATATATATATTTTTTTCTTTTATACCTCTCTCTCTCTGTTGCTTCTCTCTCTCTCTCTATCTCTCATCTTTTCTCTATCTATCTCCGGCGGTCCCCTCTCTCTCTTTCTCCATCTCCGGCAATGGCATCTCAACAGTGGTGACAACGCGACGGTGACAGTGGCAACAATGGCAAGTCCCCACCATTGGAGATCTAGGTGGGTCTCCAATCGTTGACACCATCGGGGTCTCCATGATGGAGACTCGAACTAGGTCTCCATAGCCAAAGACTAGATCGGGTCTCCATCGTGGAGACCCTCCACCGCCATTTTTTTTTTATTGGATTTTTTTTTTCTGATTGATTTCTGATGTTTCCAGTAGGGATTTTAATTGAGATTAATGATTGTGGGAGATTGATAAAAGGTTGAAGGTTGATGATGATTGTGGGTTGTGGAGATGGTGTTTATTGGTGGACGAACTAGAGATGATGTTTATCATCCATCTATGATGCTGATTGATGATGGAGTTTGTTGGTGGATAGATGGACGGTGGAGATCCAATCGGAATCTCCACTTTTTTTTATTTTTTAATTTGATTCAATTTTTTATTAAGTTTTGTTTTTTTATTATATGTTTTAATAAAAATCTCAGGGCTAAAAATGTCTTTAATTTTTTTTAAATTTTTCTGTTAAATTATAACTTTAGTGGGATTTTGGCGAAAAATGAAATAGTGGATGGTAAAACAACAATGTTTCATATATCAGGTGGTTTTTCAAGATTTTCCTAACTATCTATTATTTTAAAAATGCATGACCAAACATTATTAAACTTTTTGTTAGAAGCTTGATTTTGTTTGGCTAACAAATTATGTCAAGTGTGTTGATTATCACCAGATCTAAAAGCTTAAATTGATAAAAAAATGACCTAACTATAATATTTAAAATTTAAGGTTGACATGTGACATACTTCCTCATGTATAATATGACAGATATCGGACATATATTAAACATCTCCTACTATATAACATGTGTAACAAGAATTTGAGATAAAAGGGGGAGAAAGTGTTTGAAGACCTTCAAGCTTTGATACCATATTAGTTATCATCAAACCCTAAAACTTAAACTAATAGGAAATTACCTAGTTATAATATTAGACTTAATATTAGACCCAGTTATGATAAAGTGCTTTTCCAATAACGTTTTTATTTTTATTTTTTAATTTTCAATTATAAAAAGATGCAAAAGCAAATATGATTTACTCAACAACACTACAAATAAAATTATAAACAATATGAAATGAACTATTAGAATTTATACCTAAAGCTATCAAGATTTTGTAAAAGTTGTATATGAACCAAAGTATGGCGAATAATTCCGATAATGTTATTCTATACTTTGATATTGATAAACCAACATTTTATATGTTTAAAAGAGTTAGTATGAAGCAACTCACAAAGTGCCAACAACTCGGGTGCTTATGTGGGTATTATCTTCTTCATCAAGCTTGACAAGACCAAAGTCAGACACTTTAGGATTCAGATCCTTGTAAAGAAGAACGTTTGTGGCCTTAATGTCTTTGTGTACAATCTTATGTCTTGATTCTTCACTGAGATGAGCCAAACCTCTTGCTATACCAACACAGATTTTGTCTTGTTGGCCAGTCCAAGTTCAATTGATGCTCTTCTGGACCTTCAAACCACAAAAAGAAATAAGGTTTTTTTAAAAGTGCTTTTATGTACAACACTATTCAAAGGAAACATTTTTCTATGAATAAAATAAAACCACAATTTAAAAATCATTATCAGGTCCTTCAACACCAAAAAAATAAAAATAAAAAATAAAAAAATCAAATCACTGTTAGGTGCAAGGAAGCACTTTTTAAGTTTTTACTTTCTTTTTCATAAACTTGTACACTGATTTTAGAAAAATGTGTGTTAACTGCTTCTAAACCACAAAACAAATGTATTTTGATCAAGAAAAGGACTTCTATATATCTTAAGCCAAATACGGTAAAATAGACCAACCAAGACAACATTTGGACCATTTAAATGCACTCTTAACAGTAGCAGAAGAACCCTAATGTGTCTATTCAAATTCCATAGAAAAAGTCAGTGCGTCATTCATATCTACTTTAAAAAATTCCTTTAAGTTGTCAACTTACCATATATTTTTGAAACTTTTAATGTTAGAATTCAATTGGGCTAGCACCTTAAACATTTGTTTTGTTTATCGAATATTGATTGTGGGTAGAGCTATGTTTACTTAAATATTTTATTTTAAAGTTTGAGTTCAATGTCCAACTATACACGAGAAAATAATTAGGATTATTGTGTTAGTATATACTGCTATTTACATTTACTCAAAAACCCTTCCAAACCCTATAATTAATTAAATATTAGCTAGTTGGATGTTAAAGTTATAAACCAAAATTATCTCCACCATTTTTTACAAATATACATTTAACTAATTTAATGTCATGCAATTTAATCATTTGTTTGATTGTTAGGGTTATATCATAATAGATAATATTTTTGAGACATTGTCAACTATACAACATGTCATGCTATATAAACTATCCTCTTGTAATTATAGGGAAATATTTCATACATAATTTTATTATTGATTAGAATATTATGGTATGATTGATATTGTCGGTTACACGATTAAGAACTGTAGTACAATGAATTACTTATCGATCAAATTATTATGGCACGAGTGTGATATTTGGATTATGCGGTTTTGCCATATATAAATGGAGATTACATACCATATATTAATATATAGTACAAGAGTTTAATACAATGTCACATTAATTTTATGCTAATTAAGTAAATATAACTTTTCCTAACATTCAATATTTGGTAAACCAATAAGATATATTAAGGTGATACCTAAATTGATTATTCAAAAATTGAAGATGACATCTTAGTCATAATGTGCACTAATTAATGTCTTGAGGTTCTCCTCTTATTGATACATCTTAAATCATATCATACTAAACCAAATCAAAACATCAAAATCTTTTACATGCACAGAACACATTTCCATAGTTCAAATAAATTTGTTGTCGCTTTTGCAGAGGTTATAGGTTATGGCAGCTGAATCAAGCAAAAAGACAAAAGGCAAGCAAGTGATTGAAATCAAAAGGATTGAAGAAGAAGCTGACAGAATGGTGACTTTCTCTAAGCGTAAAGCTGGGATTTACAAGAAGGCAAATGAGATTGCCATTCTAACAGGTGCTCAAGTTGGGGTTGTGGTGTTCTCACCCTCCGGAAAGCCGTATTCATTCGGCCACCCATCCATTGAAGCTGTTTCAAATCGTTTTCTTGATGTGAACACCCCATCATCAAATGATCATGCCACCCAGACGCTCGTAGAGGCTAGTCGCCAAGTCAGAATTGCGGAGTTGACCCAATACCACAATGACCTCCTTGCCCAACTCGAGCGTGTGAAAATAATGGAAGAGATAAAAAAGGGGAAAAACATGCAAGGTTGGTGGGAAACACCCATTAATGATCTGAACATGAACGAGCTACTTCAAATGGATAAAGCTTTTGAAGATCTAAGCAAGATCTTCCACAACAAGCTGAATCAAAGGAGTCTTGCAAGTGGAGGGGCCTCGTCCTCATCATTTCCTCCAACGAATAATATTTCGCAAATAGGGAGCCAGTTTCCCCATGATGATCCTCAATCATAAAATGATAGAGCTATCATTTCAAAAAAAAAAAAAAAATGATAGAGCTTTATGTCTCTGTTATCTCGTGTCTTAAGTGCAAGTTTCTCGATAAAAACAATAATTTCGTTAACAATGTCTTCATGCATACTGTATTCCAGTAGCTCTGAATTATATTTGTGTGAATTAGTATCATATAATTCTTGCAAATGAAGTATATTAACAATTGGATACTAAACAACAACTAAAAAATTGGGAGCGTGTGCTTTGTCATTGTTAATTTTAAGCATGTCATTTGAATAATGGTAGACTTCCTAAATGTTTTGTCTAAATCTATGACGAAACGACATGACATGTGAGTTGTCAATATATTTTAAATCATGAGATTATGTGATAATTAATATGATTTTGATAATTAATATACTACATCATTTGGATATGGATTTGGACAAAAAAATTTGAGAGTCTAGCATTACTATACCTTTTTTTTAGGAATACATACCATAAATAATGATAAATTCCTTTTTTACCAACTACAATTAAATTTTTAATTAGAGAAATTTCTTTCAATATTGATTTGTATAACAACTCATATACCAAATATTTGGAAAAGAATTTGAACAAAAAAAAAGAGAGAAGTCTAACATTACTGTATCATTTTTTAGGAAAACATATATACCATAAATAATGATAATCTTCATTTTGCCAGCTACAATTAATTTTTAATAAGAGAAATTCGTTTCATCATTGATTTGCAACAAAAGGACATTTAAATAGATATTAATAATACAATCATGAAATTTGGAAGCAGAAGTAGTTGTGAAAAACTAAACAGTGAATATTTTAGCCAACTTGATAAGTCCAGAAATCCAATTATAACTACTAAGAGCCTTTCATGTCCAAGGAAAAAAAAATTTATTTAAAAATTGTACAAGAATTTTAATTAATAATATGTATACACCATACATAGCCTAACACATTTTCTATAACATTGGATACTAATGAACAAATTTTGATTACAATTAGTGGAGAAGAAAAAAGGTGTTAACAAGTTGATTGATTTAAGGTTGTTTAATTACATTCCAAATTTTCTTTTAAAAGTAAATTGTGTTTAAAAAGTAATAAAATATGTTTGGAAAGAGAAAATTAAAGTGATTATTAATATTTGGGGATAGAAGTAGGATGTTAAAGAGTGCAAAAGTTAATAAAACATTTTTAAACGTGTAAACTGGGTGCAAAAATTAAATAGGTGTAGAAAGAACTGTCTTGGGTGATAACAGCCGCCCTTAAATCAATTTTGGATAAATACATAATTTGATACTAATTTAATTAAACTCATCTTGGAGTCGAATAAACAAGTACTAAATTTAAAAGTCATGAAACAAGTACTAAGCATATAACTACTATTAATGCATGGGTTGATTTGGTAGATAAGATTGTTGAAGAGTAGAACAATTGATAAAAATATACTAAAACAAACACAGTTAAAAAAGAAGTACTAATAAAAATTATTATTGTGAATAATAAAGCCCCATTTGGTGAACAAGATTGGATAGGTCTTAATGAGATGAGATTAGATAAAATTAGATGAGATATGATTGAATGAAATTGAATTGGATTAAATTAGTATTGTAACGTATTTGGTGAAATTGGGATTAGATTGGATTATATTAAATTAATTTAATATTATAGTAAATTGATTTTTAATAAAATATAATAAATTAATTTTTAAATATAATTAATCAAAATAAGAAATTAATTAAAAATATAATATTAAAAAATGGAAATTCAGGTTTTTAAGGATTTGAAAAACCCACCAAAATCGGTAGGTTTATAAATTCCATGCAAGTGGGACTTCAATATGGGCTTGGAAAATGTTTTCCCATCCCACCCTTACTCCAAACAATGGCATAGGTAGGAAGGGAAATTGGATTTCCCAATTTAACCAAAATGTCAGGGCGCCAAATAGCCTTAAAGGTTGTGCAAAGGTCGTTTTGGTTCGAGTTGAACTCAATACAAAAACAAATTGAAATTCATTGTTTTGTTTATATTTTCACCAATATTTCAGAACTAGATTGAGTTAGTCGAGTTCTTCACGAGTCAACTCGGATTGGCACTCCATCTATCCGAAAACCTCCAAATTAAGGGTTCTACTCACTGGAGGCAAGTACTCAGCCAAGTTGGTCGAGTATTCGGGTCAACTCGGTCAACTCGACCTACTCAACAGTAACACGCACGGACAAAGTCAACAAGAATTGTAAACTGTGATGGTAAAAATTATGGAGCCCAATGTTGGGCCCAAGCTAAATTAATTTCGGTCTAAGAGCTCAAGCCCAAGTCAATAAAACTTTGATAAGTGCAAACCGGCCTAGTGAAGAAACGTGTGATGAAGCGGACAAAGGACATGATGGAGTAGGAGGAGAACATTACACTCAAAATAGATAGAAACTGGCGCGAAAATGGGGAAGCACACTAGGAGGAGTTGAGCTACATGCAGTAACAAAAAAGGGATGACAATGACTATAAAAAGGGGAATATTTTAATGAAAAAGGGCATGCATAAAATCGACAAGCCAAAACTCTACCAAAATACCTCAGATCAGAAAGCCTAAACTTTGAAGCATCAAGTTTCTAACTTTTATCCCTTACTCAAGATTAGATTGGCTTTACAGTATTCCTACTGCCTTTATCAAATCCCAGAACCTAATTCGAGACTGTAGTTTTTTCACCATAATAGTCTGGCGCCCACCGTGGGGCACTAGCAGCTTTAGAAGAGCCAATCCATAGTGCAATATTAAGAAGAAATGGCGGAGCTCCCACCTGACTCGTTAGCTAAAGCACAGTTAGCCGCTTTCATGACCCAAATGAATCATTATGTCGAAAAAATGCAACAATTGGAAGCAGAAAACTAAGCAGTAGTTCGAGTAGAAACTCTCGACCTACAGATTAGAGTGGAGTGGCTTGCGGCTTTTACAACCCATCCTTCAGGACTCGATTGTAGAAATCAATCTGAGTCAACATTAGAGAACGAACGGATTTCTTCCGTCAATCTAAGGCCAGCAATAGCACAACATCAGATATTTTAGCTCGGTCAGACTTTAAATGGGACCGAACATGCAAATAAGCAAGCAGCGTCAACGGAGCAGAATGAAGAGTTTGTGAACTTTGAGAGGCCCTGCGTCGAACGAAAGACGCGGATTTCCCATTAGTCACAACACGAGCATTCAAATGTGTTAAATCTCTTAAACTTAATAGTAACAAAAAAAAAATGGCAGAATGTATATCTTTAAAACCAGTAAATAAGAACCTGGGATGTAGCGAAAGATACTCAAATTTGCATTGTTCAACCAGTGGTAGGATCTCGATCATCAAATGGGATGGAAACCACAGTTCACAATGTTAAATGCCTTATCTTTCTTCTCTGTTTTGTTAGTGCTATTTCTCTGTATTGTATGGTTTCGTTTTTTCTTTTTATGCATATGTTTTTCTTCTCTTTTCTGGCAAGCAGTTAACTACAAGTTTTATAGAGGAGTAACTGCATCATGCAATTACTTGGAAGCCAACGAAACTGCCAATGACAGTTAATGAATGTGATCCAATTCTCTATTGGATCTTGGTTCTGGGTTTGGGTTTTAGATCATTTTGGGTAGACCCGATCCAAGACCATACAACCCAACATCTCCCACTCACATAAGATGAGCCAAACAGAACTAATAGAGAAAACATTAGTGACCCATTTTTAACAAGAAGTACAAACATTCATATAGGCAAATACATTGTGTGACCTATGAACAACGTTATTGTGATAGGACTTACTTTTTAAATCTCAATTGTACTTCTATACAAGATTGTAAATTTGTTCATTATTATGTTCTAGATTTAATAGAATTTTATTTGCTTAAGCACATTCGATCTTTTTAACACAATATGCTTGATTCTCTAATACTTTATATAATTACAATTGTGATTCCAAATCACAATTTGTCAACATGTAAATATATGAAAAATAAAATTCATTAAATCTTCTTATCTCACTTTCGTCCTTCGGTCAACAAAATGACTAACACCGTAGAAGTGTCCCATAGGCTGAATTATCATGACCATAGAAAACACATTAATGGTATAAATATCACCCTGTTACTTTGAGACAAAGTGAACAGTCATTAAAGACATAGGTAGAAGTTTTTACAAACTTTAATGGAACTTACATAATGAGGAATTAGGGATAAATTCACTCATTTTCCACGTCAGTCACTATAAACACATACGGTATGAAATGCATGTTACACTGAATCTTGCTCTTCAATAAGGACGCGTATGTCTATTATATTTAGATTATTCACTGTATATATCTTAGTTCAGACGCTTTCCTCGCACCTAACTTGAGTTTCTAAAAGGTCGCTTTCTAGGTGCGTACTATCAAGAAACTCACATCTAGCTTAATCAAGTTCTCATGATGGTGGGGATACATCACGAGCGGTTCTATTATTGATATTTGGTCTTGAACCTCATCTTGGCTATAACCAAGGTGACATTTCATATATTCTAAGTCTTTGAGAGAACAACCTCTAGTTTATTCTCTAAAGTATATGTGTCTCATCTTGACTTGCCATCCTAACAATCAAGGCGACTGCACGTGTAAGAATACCAGTCTCCAACCTGACGACATACTTTACATAATTCAAGTGAAATGAATATGTGCTAGTATTATGTAATGAATTCAACATATTTATTCTTAAATGGATATAATTCAAAGTGACAATTACAGTATTACAATCTACGCAAGGCCTAAAGACTTAGCGTGTGATATAAATACATCTATTGTCACAGCTTTTGTGAGTGGGTCTGCAACCATTTTGTGTGTAGATATATATTTGATTATTACATTTTTCTTTGTCACTATATCTCTAACAAAATTGTACTTGGTCTCTATATGCTTCAATTTACTGTGATATTTAGCATTTCTAGTATAAGCGTTGGCTGTCTGACTATCACAATAAATGGTAACTGGCTTCTCTGCATCGACTTCCAAAATCAGATCTCTTAAAAATCTCTTAAGTCATACTGCTTCTTGGATTGCTGCTGAACATGCTGTAAATTCGGCTTCCATGGGAGAAAGCCTAATATATGACTGTTTCTTGCTACTCCAAGAGATAGCGCTTTAGCTGAGTAAAAATGCATAACCTAAAGTGGATTTTCACTCATCCAAGTCACTTCCCTAGTTAGCGTCTGTATATCCAACCAAACGCATGTTACCACCTTAGTAGCATAGGGAGTAGTCTGGAGTCCCCTTTAGATATGCTAATATTCTTTTCATAGCAATCCAATATTTTTTGCCATCATTATATTAATATTTACTAACTAGTCCAACTGCATAGCAGATATCAAGTCTTATACATATCATAGTGTACATGAGATTACCGCTAGCACTGGAATAAGGAACTCTTTGCATTCTTTCACGCTCTTGTGGAGTTTTGAGGCACATTTCAAGATTAAGAGTTTATCCATTCGAGATGGGAGTATCTATAGGCTTACAATCAGCCATGTGAAATCGTTCGAGAATCTTTTAATATAAAGCTCTTGTGAAAAAGTCAGAATTCTTCTTGAACGATCTTTGTTAATCTTAACTATTAAAGTATAAGCAGCTTCTAGCATGTCTTTCATCTTGAAAGTTGAGCATAACCATTGCTTTATGGTTATCATTTCTAGCTAATAAAATATCATCCACATATAAGGACAAAATTATGAACTTGTCTTTTACCCGTTTGACATACACATAATGGTCCTCTTCAGTCATTTGGAACCCATAGGTCATTACTGTCTCATGAAAACGAAGTACAATTGTCTGGAGGATTGTTTTAGACCATAAATAGATCTTTTGAGCTTATAAACCTTTCGCTCTTGACCTTTTAAAATGAAATCCATTGGCTATTCCATCTAAATTTCTTCCTTCAGTTCTTAATTGAGAAATGTTATTTTACATCCATCTTATGTAATTCTAGGTCCATATGTGCGACGATAGCTAATATAAGGCGGATGGAAGCAAACCTTACCATAGGAGAGAAGGTTTCTTCATAATCTATACCCTCTTGTTGAGTGTATCATTTTGCTACTAATCTCGCCTTATACCTTTCTATTGTGCCATCTGCCTTACGCTTGATATGGAGAACCCACTTATTTCCAATGGCTTTCCAATTAGTAGGTAAATCAACAAAGTCTCAGACGTGGTTACATTTCATTGACTCCATCTTTTCTTACATGACTTTAATCCAAAGTTCTTTACATTCTTTGGCTCATCACTATCATATGAAGCAAGCATAAAAGTTTCCCCTTCAATCTCAAATCGACGAAGAGGAACAGTTTTATGGTCGCTTCTATGAATTGAAGATTTAGAGGGTACTAATCCATTAGTCCCTATGCTCCCACTGGGAACAGATGAAGGAGCTCTCTCAATAGCTCTATCACTCCTACTAGGAACAGAGTATTCAGGCAACTCTTTATTTTCTTCTAGTTGAGTGTTTAAATGTATAACATCATCTGATTCATTCAACTAGTAAAATTGATAATCTTTTTCAACTTTACCCCTGCTAGAAAATTCATTCTCCAAAAAGTTCACATCACGTTACTCCAATTCAATTATGCTTCTATCTGAGTTTTCTCCTATGAATACATATACTTTCGAGTACCCAAAGTATCTAATAAGGATACATTTCTTTCCTATAGCACCTAACTTTCCATATTTACTAGAGAAGTCATGTACATATCCTGCACACACCTAAGGTCGTTTATGGATGAGATAGGGTTTCTTACTTGTCCATAATTCATAGGGTGTGGAAGATACTAACTTAATAGGGACTCTATTAAGAATATAAGCAGCTATTAATAGCGCATCTCCCTAGTAAGATACTAGAAGGTTAGCTTGTGCCATCATAGATCTTACATCTCTAATAAAGTTCTATTCCTTCTTTCCGCTACACCATTTTGTTACAGAGTCCTAGGAATGGTCAATTATCTATCAATACCTTTCTCTTGACATAATATCTCAAATTGTTTAGAGAGGTATTCTCGTCCTCAATCAGTTCGCAAGACTTTAACAATTCTATCTAACTGATTCTCCACCAAGTTTAGATATAATCTAAAACAATCTAATGTTTCATATTTATGAGAGATTAGATAAACATGACCATAATTAGTGTCATCATCTATGAAAGTTATAAAATATTAAGCATCATTTCTAGTTTTAACATTCATAGGCCCACAAACATCAGAATGAATTAATTGTAATGGATTCTCAATCCTAATTTTTTTTTCCAAATGATTTTCTAGTTGTTTTTTTCTACTAGACAATTTTTATATATAGGTAGTTCTATTTTATTGAGGAAACCTAAAAATCCCTCTTAGGCCAATCTATTCATTCGATCCTGGCCAATATGCCATAATCTAGCATGTCAAGTATTAACATCAACATTTGCAATGTCAGAAAAAGTAATCAATGAAAAACAATCATTATCATCATGATAACCGGTTATCTAAGTATTTAATACAATAAAATCATCTAATAAATATCTAGTGTCAATCCAAACAGAATCCAAACAAATATCCATACAATCACCATGAAAATTTAAAACATATCCTAATTTAAGAAGTATTGGCACAGAAACCAAATTTCTTCGAATGTTAGGAGAAAATAATACATCATAGAAATAGAGTACTTGGTCTCCATACAAAACAAGCTTGCAAGTGCCAATATCTTTTACCTCAACACGTGAGTTGTTCCCCATGTATATATATCTTGATCCTTAACTTATTTGATGATACTCCACAAATGGTCCTCGATCTCTAACTACATGATTGGTTGCTCCTAAGTCTACAATCCACAGAGGACAAGATTCAGTGAGTAATACTGAGTTAGAAACGTAAGTATAATAAAATGTTTTGGAGTAACACTATACCTTTTCCTTCTTTTGCTCAGTATATTCACAAGCAAAATGACCCAACTGGCCACGATTGAAACAGTTCATTTTGGCTTTGTCCTTCCTAGCCCTAATGTGCTTTCCCTTTTTACACTTCCCGGTCTCATTCTTTTTAAAATTGTGATTGCCATTCCCTTTCTTGAATTACTTTTTCTTGCCTCCCTTGCGCTTAAAGCCTATGCCTTTGCGCTTCTGGATTCAGCCATGTAAAGCTGACTGGAAGCCTTAGCCACTTCTAAACGCTCGTCTTCCAACTCAACATGACGCGAAATATCATCAAATGTTTTGATGTTAGCATTGTAAGTCATGTTGATCTTCATATTCTCCTAGTTAGAGGGAATAGATCGGATTATAGCTTGTACTTGCTGCTCATCAATGAGATTATACCCAGCATTCTTGAGTTCATGGATCATGTTTGACATTTTCGTAAGGTGCTGCCTTATTGTATGATTTTGGCGCTTCTTATAAGCATCATACTTGTCTTTTAAGGCCATCCACATATCCTAGGCAGTCTCATACTTTTCATATGTGCACATGAGGTCATCATCCATGTTACTCAGGATCGTAATCCGAGTAATGCTATTCTTCTTCTTCCAAGCTTAATAGACCTCCATGTCTCTCCTACTTTGAGCAGATATGCTTGATTGGGGCGGTACCATAGTGTTTGTCAGGGGTTTAAGAGCATCCTACTCTTCGAGAATGTACTGAATTTTTCGGTATCAAATATCATAATTTTCACCATTCAGTTTCTTATCCTTGTTCAGTTTAGCAATGATATTATTTGAAGTTGAACCCATTTCTTGAAATGATTTTCATTTTTATTTAGAGACTTACAATCTATATCCTTTTATATCTATACTAGCACATCCATTATTCATTTTACTATAATATTGTAGCAACTATACACTCATAAATATGAAAAAGAAATTCTTGGACACAAATCAAAAAACTAGTTAAGCTACTCATCATCATCCAATTCCAATTATTCGTTAAACCATATTTATAAGTGTTTTTGCCTAAAGCAGTCCTAATTTCATTCCTTAATAGAATCAAAACACCCATATATGTTGGGGTTTCTGCCCTAAAAGCTTGTAATATTGTAAACGGTTTTATAAATTTTTAATAAAATATTCATTTCATTCAATTTATATATTTTGCAAAAATCGTATATATCATGAGAAACATTCTTGATTACTGATGAAATTTCAAACTAAGTGTATAAGTGTTATATACAGGTGGATTTAGTTTGAGATAAGTAATTTAAAGAGTCCGTAGAAAACAAACGAAGCTGGGTACTTCATTTGTGGTAAATCTACAGTTGCGGTCCCTTTCGTATTTGATACGATAGTCTTATCCAAGACTATTCATGTGGTGACATGGAAATGGAGGCACCTTATATAATAAATATTATATAGGACTGGACCACAATAAATATAAGTCTCTAAATAATATCTGTTAACCTTAGAGATTTATATTTATCAACCAGATGATCATATATGAATTGATCTTAATTCTGAGTGTATTATGAACTCCTGCTTGTTAAGTTATTTCCTTTGATTTACATGGGTGAGATCGGTGCAGATACCCGATCAATAACTTCGTACTTTGGGGATATGATTTAATAAGTAGCTGGGAACATTCTATACAATAATGAAATCCACTCCTTCTTGCGAGAAGTAGAAAAGTAGTTCCCTTAAGGGTTGATTCAGGTCTTAAACAATAAGAGCGCTCAACTTTCTGTTTATATGTAAACAGAAAGATAAATTCATAAGTTGTTATGAATATATTGTTCATTAGAGAATCAATGGTACTTAAGGATCAAGAAATAATTAGAGAGGTAAAACGGACATTTGACTTTGCTCTAATTATGAACTATTTGTGGAGGGTCAAATCATATGTAGTGATTAAATCAATGGACACTGAAAAATTTCAGATTGTATAAAAACATCTACAATTTTGAGAGTGCAATCTTAAGTTTTTAGTGGAGTAACTTTAAGATTAATAATAGTGAATTATTTAATTAAAGAGTTTAATTAATAATTCCAATATTATTGGAGCTCAAAAATGTAGGTCCATCGGGTCCCCTTGATAGCTCATTTTACTATAAGAAACATGTATATAGAATATTGTAATTGGACTGTCCAATTACAGGAGTTACATAAGTAACAAAAATTTGTGTTTACTTGGTATTTGAATAATATTGATTATTCAAATTATTTAATTATTAATTATGAATTAATAATTATTTAATTAATTTTATAAGAGGTCTTGAATCCAATTCTTAGTGACTTTGGTATAAATTAATTATGAATTAATTTATTAAAAGTTACAAGTTCTATTTCAAAATATAATATGAATTAATTTTGAATTAATTATATTATATGGGGCAAAAGTTTAATTATAATAAGATTAGGGTCAATATTAATATTGATTAATTAAAACCCTAATTGTTTGCCTATAAAAAGAAAAAGTTTCTTTTCTACATCTAGGTTTTTGGTTGTTGTCTATGTTTTTGAGAAAAACTAAGAGAAAAGAAAAAGTATTTTTTTTAACAAATACAAAGAACAAGAATTTGTGTCTTTGTTCTTTGTATAACCAAAAATCAAACACTCACCTCTTATAAACATTGATTTGATTTGATTTTTTTTTAAAAGAAATCAAAAAGTAAGTGAACACAATTCTATATAATTGTGCCCACTCGCTTGTTTCTTGGTTTCGAGATATATCAAGGAAGACAAGGTGGTGAGCAATCCACAGAGATCAATACAGAAGGTAAAAATCTGATTTTTATTTATTTATATTATTTTATTTCATTGTTTTACAAATCTTGGGTTCTTGAGTTTTCTAAAAACGTTTTTGAAACTCAATGTTCCGCAAAATCCTTAATTTTATGAAAAACAAATTGTTGATTTTTGTTTTTTTCATTCCATCACATATGTATTATGAATATAAAAACAATTTGAATATAAAACAAATATGAATACAACAATATATCATAAATGATAAAAAATTAAAATTACACTATTCATATACTATGCATAAAATAAAATAACCATCGTAAATATAAATACTATTTACAACATGATAATGAAAAAGAAAACAATATCAGTCATACAGATAAGGGGTAAGAGAAACAATCTCCTTATGATACTCTCTCATGTACTAGTCGAAATCATTCGTCATCTCAGGATCCTCCTCGTCTGATGAGATGTCTATGACCTCAACCATCTCATCCTCAGAAGTATCCATGACATCAATGTCCATATCATTTTCTGATATATCAATAACCTCGTTATCATCCTCATCATCTGAAATGACTATAACATCAGTTGGATAATTAGAAGGCATATAATCTGGAAGCTCGACGCCCTCCTCATCATCTGAAATGACTATAACATCAGTCGAATCATCAGAAATATCGATGATGTCAAGACTCTCAACTATCTCGATGACTTCCTTGATTTCTTCATCAAAATCAGCAAAATAATGAATAACACGATAGGTCATCTACAAAACAATTTGTTAAATTAAACATATTAAACAATTTAGTATATTTAAACAAAATACAATGTTTAAATTTTATTAAATTAAGGGGTTAATGAGAGAAAGAGAGAAGAATTTTTTTTTTTTTTGGGAAAATATTTTTTTCCTGGACACTGGAGACCACCGATGGTGGCTACGCGTGGAACTCATGTGCCGGCAACCGTCAAGGTCACGCCCCCATAGTGGCAGCACACTGGTCGTGCATGCCGCGCAACATTTTGTCTGAGCGCGACACGTGGCTGGCTTTGGTGTAACCACACGTTTATGACACGTGTCCCATTCAGACGTTGCCACGTATCATTATATGTGGCATAATCTGGTTCGTCTATTCTGGTGACACGTGGCTTCACGTGATGGCGTCACATTGATACATGTGTCATTACCAGATTCTGCCACATTGTGCAACACGTGGCTGTATCATATTGTGCCATGTCGTGTACACGTGGCTTATTTTGATTGGTTAACTTGTGGTCCGCGTGGCTCTACCAGAAAAGGACACGTACCCTTTATGATGCGCCCTCTCCCCTGGACGACACGTGTCGCTGACACTTCTCATCAACTTCAACTTTTTAAAAACGTTTTCTAGAATTTCAGTTTTAACTCTCAAACTTTAAAATCGTTTTATTTACTTGTTTCTCATCCAAATCGCTCATATGATATGTCGTTGGAAAGCTTTTTCCGAGTCCTATCCAATGGTACAGTTTTTATGCAAAAAAAAAAAATAATAAAAATAATAAATAACATTAAGCTCTAAGAATAAATTCGAGCATTTTATACAGTTCACCATTGTTTTCAAAAAACAACATTCTAAATGCCTTAAACTCAACATAAAAAGTAAGTTTCATGTCATTTATCATCATTCCACTAGCAAACAACATAACCATGCTCTGATACCAATGTTAAAATCTCTTAACATTAACAGTAACAAAAAAATGGCAGAATGTATATCTTTAAAACCAGTAAATAAGAACCTTAGATGTAGCGGAAGATACTCAAATTTGCATTGTTCAACTAGTGGTTGGATCTCAATAACCAAATGGATGGAAACCACAGTTCACAATGTTAAATGCCTTGTCTTTCTTCTTTGTTCGGTTAGTGTTATTTCTCTACGTTGTGTGGTTTCGTTTTTTTCTTTTTCAGCAGGTGTTTTTCTTCTCTTTTCTAGCAAGCAATTAACTGCAATTTTTATAGAAGAGTAACTGCATCATGCAGTTATTTGGAAGCCAACGAAACTGCCAATGGCAATTAATGAATGTGATCCAATTCTTTATTGGATCTTGGTTTAGGTTTTGGATTTTGGGTCATCTTGGGTGGACCCGACCCAAGACCTTACAACCCAACAAAATGGATTTTTGAGCGAATGGAACCCCAACGACTGAAGTTGTCGTTGTAAGAAAAGCAACATTGGCATTAGGAAATGAAAATCAAATTGACCAAAATGACAAAGGTCTAAAACCAATCCCTTTGGTCTCAAATGAGTACATAAAGCACTTCGTTGAGATCAAGGCACTGATAAATCAAATCCCAAGAATGCCCGTTCCCACGAAGAAGAGTGACGTTAATAGCTTCGTCGATTCACCTTTCGTTGACGTGATTGCATTGGTGGAAATGCCAAGAAAATTCACTCTCCCCCATAAGAAGCCACATGACTGGTACTTCCGACCCTGACGATCACATAGCATGATGTATTTACAGTTGCAATTCCCCGAGACACTAAGAAGCAGCAATGGGTAAAGGATTCGGATCTAGTTTGGTTAGACCATCACTTCAGTGGTCTATCAACTTACCGAAAGACAACATCAATTCATTTGCCTAATTTAATGACTTGTTCATCGAATAATTTTGAAGTAGTTGAAAGATTGAAAAACATTCTGATGATTTGTATATAATCATACAACAGCTAGGGGAACGACTTCGTAATTACTGTCGGACGATTTAATAGTAGAAAGTGTCTATTTTAGATTGCAACATGGCTATAGCAGTTTCAGCCTTTAGAAAAGGTTTGCTACATGATTCGGAAGCTATATAAGGAATTAACCAAGTACCCTCCTAAAATGATGGAAGACGTCCCAGCAAAAGCTTAGGCTCAAATCAAATGAGAAGAAGATGTGGTGAACGCTGGGCCCAGCAAGCCAGAAATGAAACATGAACATAAGAAAGGGAAAATAGAGAACCGACCCCATCTGAACCGAAGCGAACCTTATTCCAGTAAATTCAGAAAAGATGATAGACAGTTCAAATACTGGTTGTTCGACAAAACAGGAAGATTCCAAAAGTCGATTCCCTCATGTAACCTCGGCATTAGCTCAGTTGAATTTATAGCGGTAATGAAATATATGGCTAGCATAGTAAGATGAACTGAAAAGCTAAGAATCTCTGCCAATGAGAGAGATCCGAACAAATGGTGCAACTTTCATGGTAATCACAACCATAGAACAGAGGATTGTGTTGCACTGAGATTATAGGTCGCCTCACTTTTGAAGAATCGCTATCTCACTCAATTCCTAAGTAAAAAACGCCAAGAGATGATTGGAAAAACCAATGAACAACAAACAGAAAGAGAACCTGTCATACCACCGAACCCCTTGTGCAAGAGAGGATGATCAATCATATCATACTATGCCAAATCAAGACATCAAAATCTTTTACATACATAAAACACATTTCCATAGTTCAAATAAATTTGTTGTCACTTTTGCAGAGGTTATAGGTTATGGCAGTTGAATCAAGCAAAAAGACATGCAAGTGATTGAAATCAAGAGGATTGAAGAAGAAGCTAACAAAATGGTGACTTTCTCTAAGCATAAAGCTGGGATTTACAAGAAGATAAATGAGATTTCCATTCTAACAAGGTGCTCAAGTTGGAGTGGTGTTCTCATCATCCAGAAAGTCGTATTCGTTCGGCCACCCATCCATTGAAGTTGTTTCACACCTTTTACTCGGTGTGAACACCCCATCAACAAATGATCATGCCACCAAGGCACTCGTAGAGGCTAGTCGCCCAGTCAAAATTGCGGAGTTGATCCAATGCCACAATGACCTCCTTGGCCAACTAGAGCGTGGGAAAATAATGGAAGAGATGAAAAAGGGGAAAAACGTGCAAGGTAGATCTGAACATGAATGAGCTACTTCAAATGGATAAAGCTTTTGAAGATCTAAGAAAGATCTTGCACAACAAGTTGAATTAAAGGAGTCTTGCAAGTGGAGGGGCCTCATTGTTTCCTCCAATGAATAATATTTTGCAAATAGGGAGCCGGTTTCCCCATGATGATCCTCAATCGTAAAATGATAGAGCTATCTTTATCATCTCGTTTGTTAAGTGCAATTAGTTTCCAATAAAAACAATAATTTCGTTAACAATGTCTGCATGGCATACTATATTTCCAGTAGCTCTGAATTATGTTTGTGTATGTAATAATTCTGGCAAATAAAGTATATTACCAATTGGATGCTGAACAACAAATGAATAATTAGGAGCATGTGCTTTGACTTGAGTAAAATGAAATGGCTGACTTATACAAGTCATTTGTTAGATTTATACCTTGGCGTTTTCAAAATTGGCAAGTCTAATCATTTGGTGTAACATTTGAATTGATTTAAGCATAAAATTTTTTTTGCTTTAAGAGCTTTTAGTTTGTATATAATCGTAAACCCAATAATTAAGTAAAGAGAGTATAAATTAAATTTTGGAAAGGACATATCATTTTTAGTGTTAGAAAATTCAATGCCCTTTCAGAATTAAATAAAGTCATACATAAATTGATATATTAAAATATTTCGAAGTAAAAATATGTACAATTATGTTTTCGTTTCGTGTGATATAAATAAGCAAAAAAAAAAAAAAAAACATTTGAATGAAGTAAAAATAATAATAATAAAATTTTGTAAAGATAAAACAATTGGTTAAAATCGTGGGTGGTAATAGAAGTTCTCGCAACACCTATTTACTTTCTACACCCATGTTAAAAAATTAAAATTTAATTTTTCCACTTCCAATGCCTTTGAAATACGAAGTACAATTTTGCCTAAATCCAAGCCAAAATGACATGAGATTATATCATAATTAATATAATGTTGACAACTCACATGCTACATCATTTGAATATGAACTTGGACAAAACAATTTGGAAAGTTTAGCATATTGTACCATTTTTTTAGGAATACATACTATAAACAATAATAAATTCTCTTTTTACCTACTACAATTAATTTTTAATTAGAGAAATTTCTTCCATCATTAATTTGCAACAAAAGGAATTCAAATAGTTGTTGATAATACAATCATGAAATTTGTAACACAAGTATTTGTGAAAAACTAAGCATGAATCTTTTAGCTAACTTAATAAGTCAAGAAATCCAATTATAAATCACTTGAGGGCCTTTCAGATCTAAGAAAAAAAAATTATTTAAAAATTATACAAGAATTTTAATTAATAATATGTATACAACATACATAGCCTAACACATTTTCTATAACATTGGATGTGCAAAGGTCGGTTTTGGTTCGAGTTGAACTCAATACAAAAACAAATCAATATTTATCGGGTTGTTTATATCTTGACCAGTGTTTCAAAACTAGACCGAGTTGGCCATTGAGGTCTTGGTTCGAGAAGGAAACTCAACCCTAATTTGTGCCATTTATAATTCATCGTTTTCAGACATGAGAGGGGAGGACCAACAGCGCCTAGAGAACTCATTTTTCAAGCCATGCCTTTCCATTTTTCTTGCAAAATTCCATCATACAATCCATTATTTTTTCAAGTATAAATATTTGAGCATCATTGGATGGAGTTTTCAAGTGCAATAGGGGAGAAATCACACTACATTGGAGCCGATTTCAGCCTGTGTTCTGTGATGATTTCTTCACTTTTTGTTATATTATTCATGATGTTTGATGTTTATTATTTAGTTGAATTGATTGGTATTGAAAAGATGATGAACTAAGTATAGATCTAGGGATTTCAATGTAACCTAACATAGATTTGTCTTCTTGGACGATTTTGATGCTTTAATGAATGATTTCTTGATTATGCTTAATGTTATTGATTGATTTGAGCCTAGTAAATTGAAAGATCCTGTGTTATTAGTATGTTTGAAAGAGATATTAATCATAAGAACTTTGTAAAATGACATTTGTTTATTAGAATAGAAATATATCTAATTTTCAAGTGTGGTTGCGTGTGGATATATGATCGTAATAATTTTGTATTAACCATTCAACATAAAAATATATTGGGTGTTTAATGTGAATATACTTATGAGATCATCGAAAAAGGCTCATGGATACAATACTATAGTTGTCAAGTACTACATGAAATCATTATATTTTGTTATGGAAAATGACATGAGAGTAGTGATATGTTAAGTGAAGTTGAATTTCCTAGACTTTGATTAAGTGTTTCCTAAAATCTATTTAATTTTTCTTGTCAATTGATTTTCACAATTTTTACTTTTAAAACAAATTAATTAATCATTGTTTGGATAAAATTGCATAGATAAATTTTAATAATTAGTTCTAGTTTGAACCGTCTCTATGGGATCGACCTTGATTCACCGGTATATTGTATAGAAACCGTGTATACATGCACGAGTTTTTATGTAGTAAAGTGTAATACCGAAAATATGCATCAAGTTACTTCATGAAATAATTTCAACTCTGATTCTCCTAAAATAAATCATGGTAATTCATCACTTTTTGAGAATAATGATATGTTATGCTAATTAAGTAAATATAACTTTGATTGACACCCTATATTTGGTAAACAAATAAGATATATTAAGGTGATACCTAAATTGATTATTCAAAAATTAAATACGACACCTCATTCATAATGTGCACTAATTAATGTCCTAACACCTCAGTCATAATGTGCACTAATTATTGTCCTGAGGTTCTCCTCTTGTAAATACATCTTAAATCATATCATACTAAACCAAATCAAAACATCAAAATCTTTTACACACAAAACACATTTCCATAGTTCAAATAAATTTGTTTTCACTTTTGCAAAGGTTATATAGGGTATGGCAGAATCAGGCAAAAAGACAACAGGCAAGCAAGTGATTGAAATCGAGAGGATTGAAGAAGAAACTGACAGAATGGTGACTTTCTCTAAGCTTAAAGCTAGGATTTACAAGAAGGCAAATGAGATTGCCATTCCAACAGGTGCTCAAGTTAGGGTTGTTGTGTTCGCACCATCCGGGAAGTCGTATTCCTTTGGCCACTCATCCACTGAAGTTGTTTCAAACAGTTTTCTCGGTGAGAACACCCCATCATCAAATGATCATGCCACCCAAGCTCTCGTAGAGGCTAGTCGCCAAGTCAGAATTGCGAAGCTGATCCACTACCACAATGACCTCCTTTCCCAACTAGATGCGGAGAAAGAACATGGGAAAATCATGGAAGAGATGAAAAAAGGTAAAACATGCAAGGTTGGTGGGAAACACCCATTAATGATCTGAACATGAACGAGCTACTTCAAATGGATAAAGCTTTCGAAGATCTAAGCAAGATCTTGCACAACAAGCTGAACCAAAGGAGTCTAGGAAGTGGAGGGGCCTCGTCCTCATCGTTTCTTCCAATGAATAATATTTCGCAAATAGGGAGCCAGTTTCCCCATGATGATCCTCAATCATAAAATGATAGAGCTATCATTTCACCAAAAAAAAAACAAAAGAATAATTATACAGCTATGTGTCTATGTGTCTCTATTATCTCGTGTCTTAAGTGCAAGTTTCCACTAAAAACGATAGTTTCGTTAACAATGTCTGCATGCATATTGTATTTCCAATAGCTCTGAATTATATTTGTGTGAATTAAAATTAATAAATAATTCTTGCGAATAAACTATATTACCAATTGGATACTAAACAACAAATGAAGAATTGGTAGCATGCGCAGGTGCTTTAGCTCAAGTAAAATGAAATGGCTGACTCTTATGTAAGTCATTAATCAGTTAGCATTATACCTTGCCGTTTTCAAAATTGGCATATATATATAGTCTAATCATTTGGTGCCACATTTGAATTGATTTAAGCATAAAAGAAATTTTTGTTTTAAGTGCTTTTAGTTTGTATATAACTTAAACCCAATAATTAAGTAAAGATAGAATAAATTAGAGTTTGGAAAGAACGAACGATTTTTAGTGTTAGAAAATCCAATGCCCTTTTAGAATTAAATAAAGTTATACACAAATTGATACATTAAAATATTTCAAAGTAAAAACATGCACAATCATGTTTTCTTTCGTGTGATATAAATAAGAAAAAAAAAACATTTGAATGAAGTGAATAAAATAAAATAAAATTTTGTAAAGATAAAACAATTGTTTAATAAAAGTTCTCCTGACACCCATTTACTTTTTATACCCATGTTAAAAAATTAAAAATTAATTTTTCCACTTTCTTTGTCTTTGAAATACCAAATATAATCTTTATTATTGTTAATTTTAAGCATATCATTTGAGTAATGCTAAGCTTCTTAAGGGGTTGTTTGTTTTTATCACTTTTTACTTGATAAGTTTAAATTACACCTATTAAGTTATTTTTGTTTTTCTTTTTAAGTGGTCAAGCCACTTAAAACCATTCAAAAATTATTTTTAAAAAAAAAACTACAATTTCTTGCTTTTAACTAAATGTCGAATCATTTAATGGTTTTTTAAATATATTGTTTCAAATCTATCTTTTTCAAAATAACATATTTCCAAATATAAATTTAATTTATTTTACTATAATAATTTATTATATAATTTTCAAAAAAAAAAAACTTTACTATAATAATTAATCATATTTTAACTTTGAATAAAAATATTATTAATATATAAGTGTTTGAACATTTGTTAAATAATTTATTATAATTGTTTGTGTTATATTAAATGAAGTTACATAACAACTAGTAGTAAATTGATATAAATGTCAAATCACTAGTTTTCAAATAATTTAACTTTAAAAAACAAATAAAATTACTATACATTCAGAGGTAAGGAACAAAAAAAATATATATATTATTCAAATTTCAGGTTTTAGTTACTATTTAGTTTTAGCGTTCAATAGCACTGTTTAGTCTTCAGATAAAAAAACAAACAACCTCTAAATATTTTGCCCAAATCCATGTCTAAATGCGTGACATGTAAGTTGTCAATATCTTATAAATTATGAGATAATATAATAATTAATATGATGTTGACAACTTATATATTATATCATTTGAAAAAAAAAAATAGGAAATCTGGTATCACTCTACCATATTTTTAGGGAGCAAGGATTCTTTGTCAATGTTGATATTGTGCTAATCTTTTTATAAAAGAAATTTAAGTTTGAGTGATGTACGAGAGAGAAAAAATCTAACAATCTTGGTGTCATTACTTTTTTACATGCTAATATGTCACTAGATTATGAAAAGATTAGCAAAAAAAGATAGTAGAGAATCCTTACTCTTTTCTAGGAATGCATACCATAAATAATGATATATATATATATATATATGTGG
Organism: Nephelium lappaceum; assembly: GCA_021234005.1. Classification (NCBI taxonomy): domain Eukaryota; kingdom Viridiplantae; phylum Streptophyta; class Magnoliopsida; order Sapindales; family Sapindaceae; genus Nephelium; species Nephelium lappaceum. The sequence goes on from CM037996.1 coordinate 24,860,113, forward strand.
TGCCAACTACAATTAAATTTTTAATTAGAAAAATTTCTTCCATCATTGATTTGCAACAAAAGTAAATCATGAGATAGTGTGATAATTAATATGATGTTGACAACTCATGTAACATATCATTTTAACATGAATTTGAACCAAAAGTTTGGAAAGTCTAGTATTACCCTATCATTTTTTTTTTTTTTAGGAAAACATACTATTAATAATGATAGATTCTTTTTTTGCTAACTATATTAAATTTATAGATTCTTGTTTTGCCAACTATAAATAAATTTTATTAAGATTAATTTCTTCCATCGTCTATTTGCAACAAGAGAAAGTTCAAATAGATTTAATAATACAATCATGAAATTTTGAACACAAGTATTTGTGAAAATCTAAGCATGAATCTTTTAGCTCACTTGATAAGTCAAGAAATTCAACTGTAAACCAACTGAGAGCCATTCACATCCAAGGGAAAAAATTTTGATTTCAAAATTTTAAAAGAATTTCAATTAATAATATGTATACACCATACATAGCCTAGCACCTTTTCTATGACATTGGATTATTAATGAACAAATTTTGCTTATAATGTAATGCCCAAATCCTAATGAATCCAAAGAAATTATTTAAGCTCAATCAATATTTTATAGAGCCAAAATTTATGTGGGCTGAATGAGAATTAGTGAGCCTAATAGAATATATATATATATATATATATATATATGTATGTATGTTAATGGGCTAGTGTCCACCAACTCGGTGGACACCTAGAGCCGAATTAAATGGCTCACATGCAAGTCAAAGAACAATCAAAGCAAAAGCTTTGCCTGAAATAGAAAAGGACAAAATCATGATGGCCAAGTAAGAGAGAGTAGTGGCCATTATGTAAATATATACATGTATAAGGCAATCAGTGGAGTAAAGCAATTGAAATGTTTAAAACAAGAGACAAAGGAGATATGAATTTTACATAAATAAACAAATAAAAGATTTGAGACAAGTGTCTCACAGGTGAGGGTGATAAGCAAATGGAGAGGCGATTGTGTTGTATATGTATTTGTTCATGTGCAGTTATAAGCACAACCAACACAGAACTGAAGCCGCATAGCAGAATAAAAGAAAGACGGAATCAGTGAGGAGAAAAAGAAAAGAAGAAATAAGAAAAATAATTTGACGGCTGATTTTGGATTGGATTGGTGTGAAATAAATTCAGTTTTAGATACAATTGTTTTGATTTGATTTTTATAAGTTCCAAATAGCTTCTTGTGTTATTTTAGGTGGGAAAGAACCCAAGGAGAACACGAGTGCTACTAGTTCTAAATAGAGCTTGAAATTTAATTTGTTAGTGAATCGTTTTATTTATTCTGAATTGATTATTTATAATTATATTTCAGATTATATTAATTATGTATTATTAGAAAGGATTAGATGTTAGTTAATTAATCTCCTGAATTATTGATTTTGCTATATGTTTGAAATTAGGATTTAATTTTATTCGTGTATACCTTTATGTATTAGACATTTCAATCAAAATTCATTGTTTTCCAGCTAGAGTTTATTATATGAAAAGTTTCAAAATAATTTAAGTATTAATTATTTATGTTTAAGAAGAACATTTACTAAGAATTATAAGTATATTCAAAATAGAATTATACAAATTGCATATGAAAATGATTTGAGATTTGAAAATAGTTTAAATGAAACTTTTTAAAACTCCAAGATTGTATTCTTCCCTTTAACGGTTATCAGGTAAGATGTGTGTAAGTCCTAGAGAGTTGCTTAACACGTATATGACAAATGTCTGAGAGTCACTGATTCGCTCAACACATGTATGGCAGATGTTTAAGAGACATTGAGTCGCTCAGCAAGTGTATGACAATGTCTGAGAGTCAGAAAGTCAGAGAGTCACCCAACATGTGTATGGTAGATGCTATCTCTCACTCTATGTGTATGTTGAGTATCTCCACCACATATGACAGATTTCCCTAGGTACTAAATTGGTGTAGATCTAGTTTTCATTAGTAAACAGATATGATTGAATATAGATAATTGAGATTTTATTTATTATCAGCTTTATGTTATATATTATTGAAAATGATTTATTTAGTTTTCGAAAGTTATATCCACTTATTGGGCGTTAGCACTCACCCTTTTATATTTTTAAAACCACTCCCAAGTAGCCGCCAGGTCTCATAGGAAATCTATGAATAGGAAGAGATGGGTCACTTGATCAAATGATGCAAGGAAATCATATTTTCACGTTGTATACGTATTTTGTATAGTTTATGGCATCTAGTCATGCGTGTGTTTACTATACTATACTTTAATGTTGTAAAATATTTGACTTTCAGTCACTTTCGCTCATGTTTTCGCTTTTGAGTTTATAAATGATATAAACATATTTTATAGTTATGTTTTCATATGAAAGCCTACTTTATATAAAAATATATATATATGTATATATATGTTACACGATGCTACTAGTGTTGAAATAAGAATTGGAAGGTCCTAAGCAGTTAAGATTTTTGAAATATTTTAGAAGTGTACATTTCATTTATTACAGGGTGGAATTTTTGGATAAATAGTTGTTATATTGTCGAAATTTTTATCAAACCACCTTATGAATCATTATATTTCTAAATGATTTCCATCAGAAAGTTTAGAACTATATATAGTTTCTCAGCTTATCACATGGTCTTCTCGGATTCAAGATAGAAATTTGGGAGGGTCCTGTCATATAATAAATGGAGTAGAAAAAGGATCTTGATAGGTTGATTGATTTAGGATTGTTTAATTACATTCCAAAGTTTCTTTTAAAAGTAAATTGTATTTAAAAACTAATAAAATAAGTTTGGTAAGAGAAAACCATCTAATTAAAATGATTATTAATATTTAGGGATAAATTTAGGATTTTAGAGAGTGTAAAGAGTTAAGAAAACGTTTTTAAATTTGTAAACTGGGTGCAAAGAGTAAATAGGTGTAGGAAGAACTATCTTGAGTGGTAATACAGCCACCATAAAATCATTTTTGAATAAATACATTATTTGATACACAATTTAATTAAACTCATCTTGGTGTCAAATAAAAACGTACTAAATTTAAACGTCATGAAACAAGTACTAAGCATATAACTAATATTAATGCATGGGTTGATTTGGAAGATAGGATTGTCGAAGAGTAGAACAATTTATAAAAACATGTATAAAAGAATGCAATTAAAAAAAGAGCACCGAAAAAAAGTGCTAACAATTATTGTGATGACAACTCGTGCCAAGCCCAAAAATAGTAAAGCCCAATTTGGTGCACGAGATTGGATAAGATTAAATAAAATGAGATTGAATAAGATTAAATGAGATATGATTGAATGAATTTGAACATTGCAATTGACACGACCCGATCCGGATACCTCTAACTCTAATTCGATAGGTCACGTCGGGCACCCCAACGGATCTCTTATAGACCCGACTCGTCGGGTTAAGCGAAACCCGTGGAGCGAATACTAAATTTTCTAATGCTTTCTAAAATATTGTTGGGTTGACTTTTATACTTATTTTCTAATAAAATTTTCGTAGCATAATGACTATATTTTTTATGCTTCAGAAAAATCTGTTTACAAAAATCAACATTTCGACTAATATTCAGCATCAACCTAACACTTCTGGTCCCCGTAGACCACAAACATGCAATTAATTTCCAAATCAAACTTGATAAAATCCAAAACAATATTTGTAAACCACATTTAATTCAAAAAAAATTAAACGCAATTACGAACGAATAATTACACATTACAAATTATTTATACAACTCAAAAAATGTGTTTACATGTAAATATAACTGATGCAAAAATAAGCTGCTCAAAATGGCGTCGTGTCGTGCTATCTCGCCCGTTGGAGGTGATATCACTACTCAGCTACCTGCTGAAAGTACCTGAGGAGGTTTTTGTATAAAAACAGAAAATAATGAGCTAGAAGCTCAGCGAGTGATAATTTATTTTTATTTCAAGAATTTGATTTCTAAATGTCCTCCTCGAAAAACGTTTTAAAAAAATTCTTTATTTCTCTAAGCTTTTCAAACATTAATCTCTTAAACTCAATTATCAATATGAAAATCGTATAAGCGCAAGCATGCAATAATTTAAAAATTCTCATAACTTAAAATTATAGGCAATTTGAATAAAAATCATAAAAACTTTTTTATTTTCAAATTTACTTTTCTTTTAAAGCTATTTCTTAATATCTTTCAAAAATATCATAGTATCCCTAACTCTGGGGTCACATGACCTCTATACGAGGAATGTTTCAATGTAGAGGACCAACCGTAACAACTTTGAGATATCTCGCGGCTATGTACGAAATTTTCCAGTGCTAACCATAACACGCGAAACACTACCCCATATCATCAGAGGCAACTCAACTGACAGACTGGACACTTTGTCCCCCCAGGTTAGTGACTCATCTCTCCCCAAGACTATGCCAACTGATGTGGGATAGACCGGTCAGGTCTAATCTTTTCTGAAAATCTCTAAGGGTATACTAATGACTTTGAAAATGCTATTTATTTTTTTTTTTTTAATTCAAATTTGAAAACTTGATTTTTTGTAACTATATTTTAACAACAACAAATATATATAAAATCGAAATCCTCATTTCAAGCTATAACTCATGCATATATCAACACATTTAAAATAATTTCAAGTAAGCAATTACTTTATCAAATCAACTTAACAATTTGAAATACGTTTAAAATCTTTAAAATAAAACTCACTCATAAAATGAAAAACTACAAATGGTGTGTACGGAGTCTCTACTCCTCTCGCCTCAATCCTCGCACGTCCTCACCACCTACATAACATATGTATACGTAAAATTACGTTTGTGTCAACTTCTGAAAACTCGAAATAACTAAAATTATACAATTGCCCCCAAGTGACCCTTTTTATGCGTAAATCTCCCTTGTTTGGTTTTTTTTTTTTATTGATTCTAGGGTTTTGAACTCTGTTTTCTTTATCTGGAACCTTTTTATTTTCACCTAAGGACATTCTAGAACTAACGGAATCATGTTCAGAGGCCCAAAACGAAAATCGTCCAATTTTGACCCCTTTAGGCCGAACACTATTCATAGCCCTACTCGGAGCTTTTCTTTGTTCCGTTTTCACTCCAAACACCTTCCCAACTCGCCTTCTAGCCGGTCCAAGTGTCGGTACGAAAGGAAAAGGCCATTGGGTAAGCGTTTTAGGCTAAAATCGCGTTGTTTTCGCTACTAATTTCTGACGTTTTCTTGGTTTTGATTCCTAAATTTAATCTTTCACTTTTAATAACCTCAACACGTCTAATTAAACTCGTTAGGATCATCCAAACACTCAATGGACGTAGTATAGGTTAATTTACAGAATCGCCCTTCAAACTAGTTCACTTAACATTTTATTTTCTCTTCAAAATTTTGATGTTTTTCTTGGTTTCCTAGGCCTCCAATAAGCTTAAAATAAAGCCCATTTCATTCAACTTTATATCGGACCATTTTACCCCTATAATAAACTTAAATTCCAAATTAACCTTAAACTAAAATTTTCAAACTTTAACACCAAAATTCCACTCACCAATTTCTATCAACACAAGTGTCCATTCCAAGATTTATTTTTTATTCCAACACTAATCAACTTGGGCAGCCCTTTATCACATCCTAACTCATCAATTTCTAACCCACATTCACATGATTTTTATCCACTTATAATTAGTCAACAAATCAACAAATAAATCATATCAAAACAACCAACATCAACACTAATTTATGGCAGCCCCAACACCATTCAAATCTCATTTTTTTTCAACATCATTTCACTTGGTTTTTACTCATTTTTAATCACAAACAACCAACAACAAAAATCATATCAAAACCCACATTAAAATCAACTTAAATCTCCAACACAACATCAACACAAACCAATTTCGAGTTGGATAACTTACCCCTCTTTCACTTTGGTTTTCTTGCTTAATCTTGGTTCTCTAACTTGGGTGAGCTTGAAAGCTTGGTGGGGAGCTCGAAAATGGCTTGAAACAACTAGATTCATCCCTTCCTTCTTGGTCGAGATCCTCCCCCTTTGGTTTCTCTTTTTCGGTTCTGGTTTGGCTTCAATTTTGGTGAGTGTGACATGAGTTTGGCAATTGGAACGGCTGGGTTAGGTGGTTGAGAGCAGCAGTCTTCTTGCTCCTTCTTCTCTTACGCACGTCCTCCCTCTTTCTCGGCCAAACCTCCTTAACATCTCTGTTTCGAGTCTGATTTGAGGCTATTTTGGTTCTGCTTTGGCATGCGTTGGTGGCTGGTCTAGCGAGTGTGGAGGACTGGTCTTCCTCTTCTTCTTATTCTTCTTCTTCTTCTTCTTCTTCTTCTTCTTAGCCCGATCTCTCTCTTCCTCAGCTTCTTCTCATTCGTTTCTTCTACGTCTTTTTTTGTTTTCTTTTCTGGTAAGCTACAGTTCTGCACGTGTTTGGGGTGAGAAGAGCTGGTCTCATTCTTCTTCTTCTTCCTTGGCCGAGCAGGTCTTCTTCTCTTCTCTCTTGATCTTTCTTCTTTGCTCTGTGTTTGATTGGCGAGAATGGTTTCTGTGTTTTGAGTTTGTTTGGTGACTGGCTTGCGTAACTTGGGTTGAGATCTCATATTTTTTCCACAAACAATTCCAATAATGCCAGTCATATCTCTACAAAATTTCATTCTCACCTCAGCATTTTAGCTTAATTCTGATTTTACCACAAATGTTAAAACTTATTTTCGATTTAGTCCCTAATCACACTTAATAATTACTCAATATCATTACCATTTTACCCTTCCATTTATTCTCCAATTGGGTTTAAATCGATCTCTAAGGGTTCTCTACAACTTTAAACACTTCCATTGATCATTTAGGGTTTCAAATCGTTACCTAAAAACTATTACTGAGAAATCCGTAAACATAAAAAAAATAGAGAGTTTACAACAATTGGGATTGTATTGGATTGAATTAAAATAATTTAATACAGTAAATTGAGTTTTAAATAAAATGTAACAAATCAAATTTTAAATTTATTTAATAAAATTAAAAATTAATAAAAAATATAATATTAAAAAATAGAAATTCTGCTTTTCTATGATTTGAAAAAGCCACCAAAATTGGTAGGTTTATAAATTCCATGCAAATGGACTTCAATATGGGCTTCAGAAAAGTGTTTTCCCCTTCCACCCTTACTCCAAACAATGGCACCAGCAGGAAGGGAATTTTGTTTCCCAATCCAACCAAAATGCTAGGGTGCCAAACATCCTTAAAAGGTGTGCAAAGGTCGGTTTTGGTTAGAGTTAAACTCAATACAAAAACAAATCGATATTTATCGGGTTGTTTATATTTTGACCTAAACCAAACCTTTATATATAGTAATGTAAATCAAACCAAACAAATTTAACAAAAGTCAGGTTGGTTGAGTGGCTTTTCTTCCAACCTCAAAACTAGATTTTTGTGTGTGTGTGTGTGTGTGATTCATTTTGTGACAACAAAATTGTGTTTATCTTATAGCTCATACAAACAATATATTTATTAAATCCTTCATACAAATGCAATGCGGTTAACCAACTTAATTGAAATCTTCAAAAATACATATTAATATATTTGCATTGTAAGCCCTCTATCGTAATTTTATGGATCTTCTCAGAAACAGTCCCTAAATAATTATTAGAGACCCTAAATGGTTCACAGAATCGCCTAAGGGTATAGGGAACTCTTAGAGATCGATTTAAATTCAATCGGAGATTAAACAAAAAAGTAAAACGGTGAACGAAATCGAGTAATTATTTAATGTGACAAGGGAGTAAATTGAAGATGAGTTTTAATAATTGTGTTCAAACTAGAATTAAGTTAAAAGTTAAGGGGGAGATTGAAATTTTTAAAGGACGTGACCGTCATTTTTAGAGTTGTTTGGGGAGGAAAATATGAAGCAAACTTGGTTGAATCACCAAAAAGAAGAGCTTGAAACAATGAGTAGAAACCAGCCTACGCCACGCGAGAGAAAGAATAAGAAGAAGAGTTGCTCCGACCATCTGAAACTATCGCCGAACAGCTTATCCAGCCGTAACTGTGACACGTCGTCTAGCAGAAATCGAGCAGATCGAAGACGAACTCACGCACGACCGAAGCCGACCAAGACAGCTCGAAGACGAACCCGACAACTATAAGGAGGAACTACCGACGCGCACGATCTCCAGAACCTTGCTCAAACACGACCAGCCGAACTCGACACAACCAAGCTCGCCGAACCCAGTCCATCCAGCAGCCAAAATCGTCAAAAACTGCACAGAAACGAAGTCAAACCAACATGCAGAAACGATGGATTAAGGTAGATCGAGCTAGGGAGAGAGATCGGGCGAAGGAGAAGAAAGAGGAAGAAGATCTAGCTGAAACCCGGTTATTTCCGTACCAAAACCAACCTCCAACGCAGTCGTGACACCCCAAAAACGGCACCAGAAGCTACGGGCGAAAACTAGGATAGAACCGCTCAAAGAAGAAGAGAGAAGAAAAGAAAGAATCCGACCGGAGGAAGAAAGGCTTCCGTCGAGGAGAAGAAAGAGGAAGGAGATCCAACCCGAACTCAGCATGAACTAGTTCATTTTCACCAAGGAAACAGCCCCAAATCGAGCTCAACGCGTAGACAAAAAGAGTGATTTCATGGGGAAGAAAAGATGTGAGTTGTTTACGCAACCCAAGTCACCAAACAAACTCAAAACAATTCCAATAATGCCAGTCATATCTCTACAAAATTTCATTCTCACCTCAGCTTTTTAGCTTAATTCTGATTTTACCACAAATGTTAAAACTTATTTTCGATTTAGTCCCTAATCACACTTAATAATTACTCAATATCATTACCATTTTACCCTTCCATTTATTCTCCAATTGGGTTTAAATCGATCTCTAAGGGTTCTCTACAACTTTAAACACTTCCATTGATCATTTAGGGTTTCAAATCGTTACCTAAAAACTATTACTGAGAAATCCGTAAACATAAAAAAAATAGAGAGTTTACAACAATTGGGATTGTATTGGATTGAATTAAAATAATTTAATACAGTAAATTGAGTTTTAAATAAAATGTAACAAATCAAATTTTAAATTTATTTAATAAAATTAAAAATTAATAAAAAATATAATATTAAAAAATAGAAATTCTGCTTTTCTATGATTTGAAAAAGCCACCAAAATTGGTAGGTTTATAAATTCCATGCAAATGGACTTCAATATGGGCTTCAGAAAAGTGTTTTCCCCTTCCACCCTTACTCCAAACAATGGCACCAGCAGGAAGGGAATTTTGTTTCCCAATCCAACCAAAATGCTAGGGTGCCAAACATCCTTAAAAGGTGTGCAAAGGTCGGTTTTGGTTAGAGTTAAACTCAATACAAAAACAAATCGATATTTATCGGGTTGTTTATATTTTGACCTAAACCAAACCTTTATATATAGTAATGTAAATCAAACCAAACAAATTTAACAAAAGTCAGGTTGGTTGAGTGGCTTTTCTTCCAACCTCAAAACTAGATTTTTGTGTGTGTGTGTGTGTGTGATTCATTTTGTGACAACAAAATTGTGTTTATCTTATAGCTCATACAAACAATATATTTATTAAATCCTTCATACAAATGCAATACGGTTAACCAACTTAATTGAAATCTTCAAAAATACATATTAATATATTTGCATTGTAAGCCCTCTATCGTAATTTTATGGATCTTCTCAGAAACAGTCCCTAAATAATTATTAGAGACCCTAAATGGTTCACAGAATCGCCTAAGGGTATAGGGAACTCTTAGAGATCGATTTAAATTCAATCGGAGATTAAACAAAAAAGTAAAACGGTGAACGAAATCGAGTAATTATTTAATGTGACAAGGGAGTAAATTGAAGATGAGTTTTAATAATTGTGTTCAAACTAGAATTAAGTTAAAAGTTAAGGGGGAGATTGAAATTTTTAAAGGACGTGACCGTCATTTTTAGAGTTGTTTGGGGAGGAAAATATGAAGCAAACTTGGTTGAATCACCAAAAAGAAGAGCTTGAAACAATGAGTAGAAACCAGCCTACGCCACGCGAGAGAAAGAATAAGAAGAAGAGTTGCTCCGACCATCTGAAACTATCGCCGAACAGCTTATCCAGCCGTAACTGTGACACGTCGTCTAGCAGAAATCGAGCAGATCGAAGACGAACTCACGCACGACCGAAGCCGACCAAGACAGCTCGAAGACGAACCCGACAACTATAAGGAGGAACTACCGACGCGCACGATCTCCAGAACCTTGCTCAAACACGACCAGCCGAACTCGACACAACCAAGCTCGCCGAACCCAGTCCATCCAGCAGCCAAAATCGTCAAAAACTGCACAGAAACGAAGTCAAACCAACATGCAGAAACGATGGATTAAGGTAGATCGAGCTAGGGAGAGAGATCGGGCGAAGGAGAAGAAAGAGGAAGAAGATCTAGCTGAAACCCGGTTATTTCCGTACCAAAACCAACCTCCAACGCAGTCGTGACACCCCAAAAACGGCACCAGAAGCTACGGGCGAAAACTAGGATAGAACCGCTCAAAGAAGAAGAGAGAAGAAAAGAAAGAATCCGACCGGAGGAAGAAAGGCTTCCGTCGAGGAGAAGAAAGAGGAAGGAGATCCAACCCGAACTCAGCATGAACTAGTTCATTTTCACCAAGGAAACAGCCCCAAATCGAGCTCAACGCGTAGACAAAAAGAGTGATTTCATGGGGAAGAAAAGATGTGAGTTGTTTACGCAACCCAAGTCACCAAACAAACTCAAAACAATTCCAATAATGCCAGTCATATCTCTACAAAATTTCATTCTCACCTCAGCTTTTTAGCTTAATTCTGATTTTACCACAAATGTTAAAACTTATTTTCGATTTAGTCCCTAATCACACTTAATAATTACTCAATATCATTACCATTTTACCCTTCCATTTATTCTCCAATTGGGTTTAAATCGATCTCTAAGGGTTCTCTACAACTTTAAACACTTCCATTGATCATTTAGGGTTTCAAATCGTTACCTAAAAACTATTACTGAGAAATCCGTAAACATAAAAAAAATAGAGAGTTTACAACAATTGGGATTGTATTGGATTGAATTAAAATAATTTAATACAGTAAATTGAGTTTTAAATAAAATGTAACAAATCAAATTTTAAATTTATTTAATAAAATTAAAAATTAATAAAAAATATAATATTAAAAAATAGAAATTCTGCTTTTCTATGATTTGAAAAAGCCACCAAAATTGGTAGGTTTATAAATTCCATGCAAATGGACTTCAATATGGGCTTCAGAAAAGTGTTTTCCCCTTCCACCCTTACTCCAAACAATGGCACCAGCAGGAAGGGAATTTTGTTTCCCAATCCAACCAAAATGCTAGGGTGCCAAACATCCTTAAAAGGTGTGCAAAGGTCGGTTTTGGTTAGAGTTAAACTCAATACAAAAACAAATCGATATTTATCGGGTTGTTTATATTTTGACCTAAACCAAACCTTTATATATAGTAATGTAAATCAAACCAAACAAATTTAACAAAAGTCAGGTTGGTTGAGTGGCTTTTCTTCCAACCTCAAAACTAGATTTTTGTGTGTGTGTGTGTGTGTGATTCATTTTGTGACAACAAAATTGTGTTTATCTTATAGCTCATACAAACAATATATTTATTAAATCCTTCATACAAATGCAATGCGGTTAACCAACTTAATTGAAATCTTCAAAAATACATATTAATATATTTGCATTGTAAGCCCTCTATCGTAATTTTATGGATCTTCTCAGAAACAGTCCCTAAATAATTATTAGAGACCCTAAATGGTTCACAGAATCGCCTAAGGGTATAGGGAACTCTTAGAGATCGATTTAAATTCAATCGGAGATTAAACAAAAAAGTAAAACGGTGAACGAAATCGAGTAATTATTTAATGTGACAAGGGAGTAAATTGAAGATGAGTTTTAATAATTGTGTTCAAACTAGAATTAAGTTAAAAGTTAAGGGGGAGATTGAAATTTTTAAAGGACGTGACCGTCATTTTTAGAGTTGTTTGGGGAGGAAAATATGAAGCAAACTTGGTTGAATCACCAAAAAGAAGAGCTTGAAACAATGAGTAGAAACCAGCCTACGCCACGCGAGAGAAAGAATAAGAAGAAGAGTTGCTCCGACCATCTGAAACTATCGCCGAACAGCTTATCCAGCCGTAACTGTGACACGTCGTCTAGCAGAAATCGAGCAGATCGAAGACGAACTCACGCACGACCGAAGCCGACCAAGACAGCTCGAAGACGAACCCGACAACTATAAGGAGGAACTACCGACGCGCACGATCTCCAGAACCTTGCTCAAACACGACCAGCCGAACTCGACACAACCAAGCTCGCCGAACCCAGTCCATCCAGCAGCCAAAATCGTCAAAAACTGCACAGAAACGAAGTCAAACCAACATGCAGAAACGATGGATTAAGGTAGATCGAGCTAGGGAGAGAGATCGGGCGAAGGAGAAGAAAGAGGAAGAAGATCTAGCTGAAACCCGGTTATTTCCGTACCAAAACCAACCTCCAACGCAGTCGTGACACCCCAAAAACGGCACCAGAAGCTACGGGCGAAAACTAGGATAGAACCGCTCAAAGAAGAAGAGAGAAGAAAAGAAAGAATCCGACCGGAGGAAGAAAGGCTTCCGTCGAGGAGAAGAAAGAGGAAGGAGATCCAACCCGAACTCAGCATGAACTAGTTCATTTTCACCAAGGAAACAGCCCCAAATCGAGCTCAACGCGTAGACAAAAAGAGTGATTTCATGGGGAAGAAAAGATGTGAGTTGTTTACGCAACCCAAGTCACCAAACAAACTCAAAACAATTCCAATAATGCCAGTCATATCTCTACAAAATTTCATTCTCACCTCAGCTTTTTAGCTTAATTCTGATTTTACCACAAATGTTAAAACTTATTTTCGATTTAGTCCCTAATCACACTTAATAATTACTCAATATCATTACCATTTTACCCTTCCATTTATTCTCCAATTGGGTTTAAATCGATCTCTAAGGGTTCTCTACAACTTTAAACACTTCCATTGATCATTTAGGGTTTCAAATCGTTACCTAAAAACTATTACTGAGAAATCCGTAAACATAAAAAAAATAGAGAGTTTACAACAATTGGGATTGTATTGGATTGAATTAAAATAATTTAATACAGTAAATTGAGTTTTAAATAAAATGTAACAAATCAAATTTTAAATTTATTTAATAAAATTAAAAATTAATAAAAAATATAATATTAAAAAATAGAAATTCTGCTTTTCTATGATTTGAAAAAGCCACCAAAATTGGTAGGTTTATAAATTCCATGCAAATGGACTTCAATATGGGCTTCAGAAAAGTGTTTTCCCCTTCCACCCTTACTCCAAACAATGGCACCAGCAGGAAGGGAATTTTGTTTCCCAATCCAACCAAAATGCTAGGGTGCCAAACATCCTTAAAAGGTGTGCAAAGGTCGGTTTTGGTTAGAGTTAAACTCAATACAAAAACAAATCGATATTTATCGGGTTGTTTATATTTTGACCTAAACCAAACCTTTATATATAGTAATGTAAATCAAACCAAACAAATTTAACAAAAGTCAGGTTGGTTGAGTGGCTTTTCTTCCAACCTCAAAACTAGATTTTTGTGTGTGTGTGTGTGTGTGATTCATTTTGTGACAACAAAATTGTGTTTATCTTATAGCTCATACAAACAATATATTTATTAAATCCTTCATACAAATGCAATGCGGTTAACCAACTTAATTGAAATCTTCAAAAATACATATTAATATATTACATTGTAAGCCCTCTATCGTAATTTTATGGATCTTCTCAGAAACAGTCCCTAAATAATTATTAGAGACCTAAATGGTTCATAGAATCGCCTAAGGGTATAGGGAACTCTTAGAGATCGATTTAAATTCAATCGGAGATTAAACAGAAAAGGTAAAATGGTGAACGAAATCAAGTAATTATTTAATGTGACAAGGGACTAAATTGAAGATGAGTTTTAATAATTGTGTTCAAACTAGAATTAAGTTAAAAGTTAAGGGGGAGACTGAAATTTTTAAGGGACGTGACCGTCATTTTTAGAGTTGTTTGGGGAGGAAAATATGAAGCAAACTTGGTTGAATCACCAAAAAGAGGAGCTTGAAACAGTGAGTAGAAACCAGCCTACGCCAGCGCGAGAGAAAGAATAAGAAGAAGAAGTTGCTCCGACCATCTGAAACTATCGTCGAACAACTTATCCAGCCGCAACCTGTGACACGTCGTCTAGCAGAAATCGAGCAGATCGAAGACGAACTCACGCACGACCGAAGCCGACCAAGACAGCTCGAAGACGAACCCGACAACTATAAGGAGGAACTACCGACGCGCACGATCTCCAGAACCTTGCTCAAACACGACCAGCCGAACTCGACACAACCAAGCTCGCCGAACCCAGTCCATCCAGCAGCCAAAATCGTCAAAAACTGCACAGAAACGAAGTCAAACCAACATGCAGAAACGATGGATTAAGGTAGATCGAGCTAGGGAGAGAGATCGGGCGAAGGAGAAGAAAGAGGAAGAAGATCTAGCTGAAACCCGGTTATTTCCGTACCAAAACCAACCTCCAACGCAGTCGTGACACCCCAAAAACGGCACCAGAAGCTACGGGCGAAAACTAGGATAGAACCGCTCAAAGAAGAAGAGAGAAGAAAAGAAAGAATCCGACCGGAGGAAGAGAGGCTTCCGTCGAGGAGAAGAAAGAGGAAGGAGATCCAACCCGAACTCAGCATGAACTAGTTCATTTTCACCAAGGAAACAGCCCCAAATCGAGCTCAACGCGTAGACAAAAAGAGTGATTTCATGGGGAAGAAAAGATGTGAGTTGTTTAAGTTTTGAAGTTGTGTTTGTTGAAGATTACGTTGATGATTGAGTTGATTTCGAAGTAGATTTTATTACGATTCATTATTGGTTGGTTTTGAGTGAAGAATGAGTTGATAAATAAGTAAATTAATGTTTACTGGGAGCTTAGGAACCTAAGAAAATAGTGATGTACAATTACAACGTTCTTTTGAGACTTTTATGACATATATTATAATTGTAAGCCAAAAAAAAAAAAAAAGTATACAAAGGAGGAAAGCAGGCAGGATCTCCCAATGGTGAAGTCATCCCTATCCACCACAGCTTTTTAAGTGACGGGTTCAAGACCGACACGTGTGTAGGTAAATTTCAAACTTTCGTGTGAATACCTCTCTCTCGCCTATTAGGGGTAGAGATATGAGATGTGCCTTAAACTCTCATCTCAATGAATCCCAACAGTTGTAATCAGAATTGTAATATATAAAAAATAAAATAAAATAAAAGGCATACAAAGAAGAAAATATACTTTCAAGTGAAGATAGATTGACAAGAAAGCGAGTAAATTCACACATATCTCTAATCTCTACCTTTATAATACTCTGAATCCAAATTAATTGGATAGAGATCACTTGCAGAAGTAGAAGAAGCAGTCCAGTCTCCAACCAGTGAAATGCTCTGGGGCTGGCTCTGGTGGTCTTTGTTCATAGCTTGTTCTTTGTTGAATTGGTAATACTTCCTTATTGCTTCAGACTTGGTTTCCTTATCTGTTGAGACAACTTAATTTGGAACAAAATCTTGAACAGCAGCCCTGCCTTCGAGCATGCTTACCACTGTAGACATAGCAGGCCTAACTGATGGAGATACATCAGAGCATAGAAGAGCCACATTGATCATCACCATCACTTCTTCTTCATTGAAGTCTGACCCCAATCTTGGATCTACTAATTCCATTAACTTTCCTTGCTCTTTCAAGACGTGAGCCTAGATGAAAAGGAAAGACAAAAAAATAAATAAATATGGTCCAATGAAAGTAGGCAGTAGTTTTCTATCTGCGGTACAGGTGTTCTACTTTCCAAGCTATAAGCATCTACTAGTTGGTCCTTTGATCTCAAAGTTATAGATTTGACTCACCTCCCACCACTTGTGTGGGTAATTTTTCTACCTTTATATGGGTAGTCCTTTCTCATCTTTTGGAAGTAAAGATCTGAACCGTACTTTGAAATCTTATTTCAGCTAGTCCTAACAATAGTCTAACACTCTGACCTAGTGCCAAATAGTAAATATATATATATATATATATACACATATGTAAAGAGAGAGAAAGATCTTTTATGGTCAGTGTCTCCTAACTTTAAAAAGTTAAATCAAACCAATTAAATTCATTCATTGCATTCTCTCTCCTATTTAATTAAATGCAATTGATAAATTTAATTAGTTCATCCTAACTTTTTAAAATTAAGAGGTACTAATCATAAAGATATATATATATATATATATATCTGTATATACTAGCAGGTGGAATTGGGCTAAAACAAAGAATGGATCTGCTAGTGAGAATATCATAATCTTCCAATGGATAGATTGAGTTGATCTTGGCACATATATAAGGAAGGTATGAAGCATTACCTAGAAGGCTATTATTTTTAAATAAGCTGCTACCGTTTGGTTTGCAACAAGAACAATAAGACGAACATTTTGATCATGATGGAACAGTGCGAGGGGTTCAGATCATCATGTGAAATAAGAACCAAAAATGCGAGACTGGTTAAAGAGATGTAGTTGGATTAGGATCCTTTATTTAATTAACTATCTAAGATTTTCCATCACAGAACATCATGACCATGTGACCAGTAATATGAGGTACCATAACGAAAAAAAGACGAGCAAGAAAGAATTAGAAATGAATTACCCAATCAAGAAGATAAAAGGCATCATCTTTTTGCTGGTAAATAGTTACTCCTCCCACTAACAATTTCCAAAGTAATAATACCGAAACTATAAACATCTGTTTTATCAGTTAAATATCCTCGCATTACATATTCCGGTGCTATATATCCACTGAAAATCAAGAATATCATCATTTTACAATTTTAGGCATATAGATAATTCCTAAGAACAATGGCATGACATATATAATTGGATTTGGAATGTCTTAAGCTTATTTTGAGCTTTGTTAAAAGATATAGATTGTCTTAAATATTATTATTTTGTTTAATAAATTTTAAGACACCCCTTCTAAACATAAAACTCTATTTTATTTCTCAAACACCGTTTTGTTAGAAACTCGATTTTGTTAAAACTTTACTCCAAAAGATCTATTTGTAAAAGTTCTACTTGAAAAGTCATATCAAAGAGATCCACCTTCAACATAAGCATTACAAGCATTTTCAATAAAGGTCATGTCCAATACTAGTGCTTTTCAAAAAGCGCTTATATTTACTTTCTTGATCAATGATATTAGATAGTAAATGTTTGGCTAACAAATTATGTCAAGTGCTTTTCCAATAATGTTTTATATTTTATTTTCAATTATAAAAAGATATAAAAGCAAATATGATTTACTCAACAACACTACAAATAAAACTATAAACAGTCTGAAATGAACTATTAGAGTTTATACCTAAAGCTATCAGGATTTGGTTGAAGTCATACATGTACCAAAGTATAGCGAATAATTCATATAATGTTATTCTATATGTGATATCATAAACCATTAACATTTTATAATAAAATAATAATAAAAGTGTAAATAAATTTTAAAAGAGTATAAGTATGAACCAACTTACAAAGTGCCAGCAACTCAGGTGCTTATGTGGGTATTATCCTCTTTATCAAGCTTGGCAAGACCAAAGTCAGATACCTTAATGTCTCTGTGCACAATTTTAAGTCTTGATTCTTCATGGGGACAAGCCATTCCTCTTGCTATACCAACACAGATTTTGTGCCTTGTAGGCCAGTCCAAGTTCAATTGATGTTCTTCTGGACCTTCAAACCACAAAAAGAAATAAGGTTTGTTTAAATGTGCTTTTACATACAACACTATTTAAAGCAAATATTTTTCTATGAATAAAATAAAAGCACAATTTAAAAATCACTTCCTTAGGAAAGCACTTTTTAAGTTATTACCCTATTTTCCATAAAATTGGACACTGCTTTAGAAAAAATGTCAGTTAACTGCTTCTAAACCACAAATCAAATGTATTTTTGATCAAGAACAGGACTTCTATTTATCTTAAACCAAATATTGTAAAATATACCAAGACAACATTTTGACCATTTGAATGCACTCTTAACAGTAGCAGAAGAACTCCTAATGTGTCTATTTAAAATATTCCATAGAGAGAGTGAGTGTGTCATTCATATCTAATTGAAATTTACCAAACAAAGCTCGGGCAAGGCTGTTATTTTCCACGTACTCATAAACCAGCAATAACTGATTTCCTTCTATACAACATCCATAAAGCTTTACAACATGAGGGTGCTGTAAAGCAGAAATTATTCCATTCTCATTCACAAACTCTCGATTCCCTTGCTTCGATTTGGAAGAAAGCTGTTTAACTGCAATTACACTGCCATCTCCCAAAAGGCCCTGCATATTTAAGAAATGCAACCACATTTAAAAGAAAAAGGAAAAAAAAAAAAAAAAGATTTCTATAGAAGCTAGAAAGATATGCAATCATGCAAAAGAAAATTTATCGTGATCAATAATACCTTGTAAACAGGACCAAAACCACCTTCCCCAATCTTATATTCAGGATCAAAGTTGTTTGTTGCAGCTTTGATTTGCCTTAAGGGAAAGGTACCAATGTGAAAGTCTAAGACCCTTCAAATCTAAAAAAATTAAAGATTTAGTTAGAAAATGACAAATTATATGAGGGTCTTTAGTGCTGTTTTGAGAGTTATTCCCTAAAAACAAATGTGTAGCAAGGAAATGAGAAATTCATTTAATTTTTGAAGATGAGAATGTGATCCCGAAGCTATTTTTGTGATATAAAATTGTTGGTCAAAGCTAATATATTATTAAAAAGGGAAAAAAAAAAAAAAAAAGCATTTAGAGAATGACCGGATTGAAAGCCAAAACAAAATATGGGAAAGATAAAACAAGAAAAAATTTAGTCAAAACCAAACCTTCGTAAATCAAACCCTATAATAGACTTCATCAAAAGCCTTACTGAAAAAACTTAATGGGAAAAATCCAATAAGGAAAAAATAGTGTCCACTCCCAAAACTATTTTTTATTATTTCACTAGTTTTCAAAACAAATTTTGCCGTTTGCAAAATATTATTTTTCACTAAAAATATTGAACATGTCACTTATCTACTTAAATTTGTATAGCAGAAAACAGAATTTAAAAATTGTTGCGAAATCATAAAACTTATCATTCCTCAATTTATTAACCAAGAAAGTCAATAAAAAATCATGCAAAATCATTGAATGGATGCTGTCACAATCAGTAAATTATATGATCCTTAATGCATCATGTGCATGTTCAGCTGTAAAAGATCTGTCTGCTCAAATGCAATAAAGAAATCGTGCGAGAAAATATATAATTCTAACGAAAATGTTAAATATTTTATTGTAATAATACCTAGGTCCATTTTACTTTTGGGTCTTAGACAGCCCTTCCACCAAAGGATACCCAAAACCAGGATAATTAAAATGACTGCTTCCAGCCACAACCCCAATAACTGTGCCCCCAGATACACTACTGCTGCTTTTATGTTCTGATGGGGGTATGAAATCTGCTTGATAAAAAAACTTTAGTTACAAATAGAAAGATACAAAAGCCCAAGTAGACAGCACTGTACATACCTCAATAGAATGTAATGTATTTATATGTACTCTATAGATACATGATAAACAAGTTTCTCATGAGTACAAATTCATAGAAAAATTATTTTTCGTTCTTTCGATATATCAAATGCTATATAATTTATTTAATTATATATTATTACTTTATAGATTTAACCAATTTTAAAATTTTACATAATTAATTAAATACAAAATTTATGAACATAGGATATTGAGAAAGAGGGAGGGAAAAAAACAAACACCATTTTGGCATACCCAGTGCTTTGTTTATCTAAGGAGTAAGATCTTTTTTGTTACTCATGTCTATATACTTCGGTTAATTTTTGAACAACTTTTATGTATATTCTTTGATTGAAAAAACAAAAAAGGAATCCAAAAAATGTTAGCTTACTTAATAAACAAATTTTGTGTTTTCTTAACCTATGGTCAACAATTTCTTTGTAAATGCGAGCACAACGTAGTTTAAAACTACTTATTGTGTAGGTAGGAGTGGTCTTTGATAAATTTCTTTAAGAAAAAACACTTTAACGTAATTGAAGAGTCTCTTGATTCAAAAGTATTTTTTAAAAAACGTTTTTGTGTTTATAAACTGCGAAATATAATCAAATTTCATAAAGTTTTCTTATTTCGATGTACTACTGTATATATCAAAATCCCCTTTTAACACCGATATATATATGTATATAAACAAAAAGGTATAAAGTATAAAAGCTTGTTGTGTTGATAGAAACATACTTGGATTGACGGATATAGCTGATATCAGAGGACCATAAACATCTCTAAAAGGAATACCAATTGTCCCTTTCCCAGCTCAGTATAAGCGAATCTCCAAGGTACCGTTGGTCACAGCAACAGTAAACTTTTTTATGATCGCCTTACCAGCACCACCAGCTTCATCCTCAATATTAAAATCCTTTGGCATCAGCTTTCCCTGTTTAATAATAATATATAATTAACATTTGTAAAATTTCTTTCGATTGTTAAAAAATGCTTTGGACAATGCTTAGAGTACTCTCAAACAAACTATGTAGTTTCTGCTGAAAGTGCTGTCGAGTACATGCATTACATACAAAATCATTTAAAAGCACTTTAATTAATTCTTATATCTAAAATTACTTCGTAGAAATGTATCTGTCACGTGTTTTTTTCTAAAAACCTCTTTTTTATATTATTCTCAGAGACAAAAACATATACAAAAAATTGTTCTCAATTATTTAAGATGTTTTTCATGATACTATAAATAAAGTCCCAACAGCTCTAGAAAACTTGGCTGCTTTGAATCCAACTATTAGTGAGAAATTTGTGGAATATTAGCAACTTAGTTGAACAAGCAAGTAGTGTACAACACTCACCTGAATGTAAACATCAAATATACGCCGTCCAAAACTGCTATATGTTTTGTCATCAGGTAAACATTATCTCTGCAAAGTGGAGGTTTACGGTGTAGTTTCCATTTCCCATACAGAATCTATAATAAGTCAGGGAAATAGGAGAAAGCCGTGCTTGCATGTAGAGCTGGGAATCATTCATCATGAGTCTTGTTGAACTTGTCCAAATATAGGCGTCTGTAGGATGATCATCATCCAAGAAGTGACCACTGTTGCTAAATGCCCAGTTACTTCCGATTAAAAAAAATCTTGAAGGTCCACCACCCATCACTTCTCTCCCCCCACAATTTACATGCAGAGAGTAGTAAGCTGGGGCAAAAGAAAAGATAAGTAGTTGATTAGTAGCTATTAAACAAATAACTAAGGCCTGTTTTTGTTACTAATTATATAATGTCACTTTCGAAAAGCGAAATCATAAGATGGAAATAAGATTTGAAATAATTAAGATTCCAGGATGCGTTTTATTTTAGAAATAGTTTTATTTGAACAAAAACAATAAAATATCTCAAGTATTAGAGCATGTATTTTAGAGAAGTAGAAAAGAGGTTTTGCACCAAGTTTTCTATATCCTGTTTTGAAAGTAATTTTCTTGAAAGAAGAGTTTCACAACTGTTTGTTCGCAAATGTGCACTAATAAAATTTAGGCCATAATGCTGGCATAATATGACACATACAGCAGTAGTTATTTATGGTGACAACCCCTCAAACTGAGGATTGGACTCGAGTTTCCAAAAGGAATGTTATATTAAGAGAGGACCGATGAATGAACATAAATATCCAAGAATCTGGAGTACCTGGGAACATGAAAGCATATTCAACATTGCAACTTACTTACTTGACACTCGAAGTTTCTCAAACATGAAACAATTCCCCCACTACAAAAATATTAAAGTAAAGGTTAGGATCATGGCAACACATAATACGTAATTGAATTTTTGTTAAATAACAGGTAATTAATGAAGGTTATGCGCAATAAACTTAAATTACAAATAATAATATTAATAATAATAATAAAAGAAACTATTGAGAGTTCTTGAATTGTCAATTTAAAACTTACAAGTTGTTGGCATTAGAAGAACTTGCAAACAAATTCCTACAAAAATGATAAAAGAGTAAGCAAAGGTTAGCCAATACACTATAGATCATAACCAAAGTATCTAAAACTTTTAAATTAATCAGTTTTCAACACTCTACAGGGAAAAAAATTCAGCAACAGCCAGAAGCATTCTTACACTGTTCGATGTAGACAGAATCCTGAGGTTTCAGTAGTGAAATTGTTATATGAAAGATTACTGCACATGTAAATTTTAATGTGATTTGTCATCTTTCAAAATACATCCCAAATAAAAAATAAATAAATAAATAAAAATCTTAATAAACTTCAAATGTTTAAGGAACATAAGGGCCTGCAGAGTCCACATTCAGAATCAGATTGTGTGTAGACAATTCTAAACAAGATTTAATGTACTTGACTAAGCATCTATATGCATATATAAAATCTCACAAATCAATAATGACTTAATCAAAAATATTGTTCAACAAAGTACACAAAGCATGGGAATGAGAAGTTTACATAAGGTCTCCTTTCTCCATCATCCAAGTAGGCACCGTTCCTGGTAAGCAAGTTTCCAGTTAAATATCTGAGCAAAATAAAGATGGTATCAGTAAACAAATATTTATAAATATATATATATATATATATTGTAATTATACAGCTTATTGTTCCCTAGAATGGAAAACAAAAAATGCTTACAGATTATCAACATTTAGTAGACCAGTAAGGCTACTTGAAATTTCTCCACTTAGTTGTTAAAGCTGAGGTCTCTTCAAGAGGAATCATAAATCAAGCAGTAGATAATTTAATGTCTTTCAGAAATTCTGTGCAACCAAGGATTCCTGATCCGAACGCTGGTAAAGAAAAGCTCATCAAATAATTTCATTGCAACCAACAGATTAGGGAAAGCTGTCAGTTTACAATAACATTTCTAAGTCACTGGGAAACCGTAACCATATAAAGTTGGCACTGTTATTTGATCTTAGTACATAACATCCTCCAGGTTTTCAAACTTTAATTGAATGAAGTAAAAAACAACCTCAAAGTGGAGGAACGCTTTTGAAGATGTTCTTTGTTTCAGCTGCCAATAGAAGAAGGCTAAATAAGCGAAGTTTATACTACTTACAAGACTTGCAAGGTTGTCAGTTGCCCAAGATATTCAGGTAGCTGGCCAATGATATTGCAATTTCTCAATATCCTGAAACATAGTCAACCATTATTACTTTCAACTTCTCGAAGGCCAATGATATTTTGAATTGTGTCATTTGTACAATTCGCTTACAGTGTCTTCATCTTCTTCATCTTACCAAGCTGTGGAAAAGTTGCTTCTGGTCCATTCAAGTCACTAATTCTCCTGCATATGTGTTTAACAATTAAGCATAAGCCTTGTATAAACCATATAAATATGATATGCTAAGAATTACGAAATCCGTATCTAGTGCACAATGCAGCATTGATATTAATCCAATTACGAAAGCAACTTACAAGTCGGATAATTCTGTAAGAGCAGCAATGCCAGAAGGAATTGGTCCAACCAAACCACTTGCCTGAATTACTCTGTTTTTACCAGTCTTTGATTTCATTAGTTGATCATAGTACAATGTTCTATAAGAAAATATCAGAGAGAATAAAGCTCTTACAATTTATTAAGATTTGTCAAGTTCTGAATAAAATCGGGTATTTGTCCAGTGAAGTGATTGTCACTTATTCGACTGCATCAAATTGGAACAAGACATGATTTCAATGCAATAAGTAATCAAATTGAGTTCATAACAAAAACAGTGATAATAAGAGATCAGTAGCTTACATGTCCTTCAGTGTGATCAACTTAGGAAATGTTTCAGGTAATGACCCAGTAAAATTGTTTGAACTAATAAGACTGAAATGTCAAACAACAATAACAATCAAAGCATAATCAGATTTATAAATGAAAAAAATTTAAAAATTTAAAAAAAAAATAAAAATTATCCATTTAAATATTGAATCTCACAATATTTTTTTGTAATATTTTATTAAGGGTAAAATGTAAGAATTAGATGAATTCTCTTACAACCTTTCGAGGCTAGGTAGATTCCTGAGCTCTAGAGGCAAAGTTTCTGAAAACTGATTGAACTCGATCACTCTACACAGTTACCATACATAATTTAACATGAGTATAATATAAATAACTATACAGTCCTTATCTAATTACTGTGCACTAATTTTAACAAATATTACTATGAGCTTGAGCAATGATGTGAAAGATCATAATCAAAGCTTTCAAGTCATGATAGGTCTTAAAAATTGATCATTAACTGCTTCTTACACCAACACCACTCCTACCCAGCTTTGCGTCTTTCATGCTGAGGTTTGGTTTGAGTGTCCTTGCCCACGAAAGTGGATAATTTTCCAAATAGCCCATAAGTGTGGACGATCTCCTAAAAATTCTACTAATATGCTCCTGCCTATTCAGGGATTAGAAATTCAAACTATTGCATAAGAGTCCTCTAACTAAGAGTTCTCAGTAATTGTAAAAATGTACTTGTAATGTCCAAAAAAAAATTGACACTTTCATATCATTGATCAAGACCATATTAACTTGATAATTTCAAAATGAGAAATGTGAACAATATGAATAAAGTTATATTGCAAAATTGAGAAAAATAAAAATAATGGGAAACGTAGAGACTCACAAACTGGTAAGAGTTGAAATGTTTGCTAGAGCTTTTGGGATTGGACCGGTTAACCGGTTTCCAAGAAGGGAACTGAAACAACAACACCCCCCACCATGTCAGTTTTAACACAAATAAATAAAATAAAGTGCGGTTTGGAAGCGCTTTTGAAGAAAGCACTTTAGGGAGGCGTGCATATTGACAAATTTGAGGGAGCCCCATTCTGGAGGGATCGAGCCGCTGAGGTAGTTGCGTGTAAGGTCACTTCAGGAAAACTGACCGTTAAGTTGGTTAGTGAGAAAATATGAGTAATTGAATTAGTTAAGAAGGGGCAAAATTGGAATGAGAAAATGTTGAATAAATATACATTTACTTACATTTCTTGGAGGAAAAGGAGCCTAACCAGTTCTGGTGGAAGAACACCTGGGAGATTTTGAGTTTTGATAACTCTGTGCATTTACACAATTTGGGTTTATTGTTAGAGTTTAATGGGCCATTATTTTCACTAATACTTTCTTTCTTTCAAATGTTATGAATAATTAGCAAACAAGTGTCAAAAATTGTGCAAAACAATTGTGATTACCGATGGATGATAAATAAGAAAATAAATAAAATTATCATATATAGCAATTATCACATTGTATGTATGTATATATATATATAAAGAGAGTAATCTCAACTGTTAAAAATTTAAAATAAATTTATCTAATAACTTAATTATATTTGCATCAAACTAAGATGTGCAGTTGATTGTAAATGAGGTACATTCAACGGTACATCTAGATATTGATACACTTGAGAAAATGATAACTATAAATGAGTGATTATATTTTCAAATTATTGATTGTATCTTATTATATCTGATTATATATTTATTATATATGATTACAATTAAACAAGTCGATCACATTTATAATAACTGATCATGTTTAATTGTAATTAGACATATTTAATTATAATCAAATATAATAACATATAATCACTAATTTTAGAATATAATCAGTTTAAGTTTATCGATACCCAAATACATTGTAGATAACCCTTTTATGTTAATCATTTTATAATGCTATTATCGCATTAGAACAAAATGAGGTTGATCTCAGTTATATATCCATCAAACATATGCTGTAAAATTTATAAGTTCGAATTATTTATCTCTCCCCAAACCTCAATTTTGTTATAATAGTTGAAAATCAAGTTAGTTATCAAAATAAATAAAAATTAGATAAGGGGTCCACAAAAATAAACAGAAAAGAAAAAGCAGAGTAGTGTGACTAAAGTAATGAAGAAAAAAGTTACTGTTTTTAATATGTAAATAATTTTTCTTATACTAGTTCTTTTTTCTCTTTCCGATGAAAATGAAATATATTATATATATTTAAAAAAAAAAAAAAAACAAATGATTAACACATGTAAACATTGCTAATTAGCATAATTTACAAGTAGGTGGTCGCAATTCAAGTTTAAGGATTGAACTCAACTCAAACTAACACAATTAATTCGATATAAGATGATGACTATTAGTTTCTTTAATTAAATTTGAAATGAGTTAAATAAGTACTACAACATGATTTTTCTACTTATTATGGGGATTATTAAACGAGTTGAGAGGATCCAACTTGATTATATTTAATTTGAATCTGTATCGGATTGTCTTGTTGATATCCAAATTTACATTTTAAATTAGTGTAAAAAGTACCCCCACTTAGATAGAGAGTCTGCACCACATAACAGTATTTTTTTTTAATTATATTACATTATTAGAATTGATTCAAAAAACAATTAGAATCAAATAAAATCGAATATTGATGATACGATCCGAAAACGACTCCCTTACATAAGGGAGTGATCAACACATGGGTCAAGATAACCCTCACATGAGAGAAAGAAAGCAATAAAAGGAAGAGACAACCCTCACATGCTATAAGGTGTCGAGCCCACCTCTTAAGAGACAGGTGGGTGTGCAGCTAAAGGCCCGATTATTAATCCGCTGCACTTTTTGACCGCATGACAGTACTGTAATAATAAATGTATTAAAATGGAAGGACTACGTAAGTCAAAGTCAACTTTAAATTGGCTCTTGAATATGGCAAGTTGGCAACTAGACCGACGCAGCTACCTAGATTTTGATTTTTTTTTTTTGTTTTTTAAGAAAAAAAATAGCTCTATAGATTCTAGGCCTCTACTTTTCCCCAATGAGCTGTTCAACCTTGAAATAAGACAATATCGTGCGGTTATCAAAATCATTGTTACTTAAAATTGTTAAAATTTATATTTCAAAAAAAAAAACTGTTAAAATTTAAAAGATTGATAAATTTAATTATTAACCAATGTCTTTATTGTTAATTAAAACCAATATACTACATATGATCAACTCATCCCATTTGATCAAATGTGATTAATGACTTGCAAATAATTATATGCACCCAAGAGAGTTGTGTTGTCGTATATTATTTCAAATACCCAATTCAAGTGCGTATTAGAAGCAATTTTACATATGAATACATGAAAAAAAAAAAAGGAAACATATTTGATTTTAGACATGTATGTCCTTAATTATAAAAACAAAACGTTTTTTTAACACAATTTCGTATGAATAATTAATAAAATTTTAATGCTTGAAATTATATCCGTTATTGATATTTACGGCATAAGTCATGAGGGCAGCTATTCATTAATTTTTAATACAAAAGTCCACAAAAAGTTTACAAAATTTCAAAAGAAATTAAAATTGAGGGCTCTTCCATAACTACCTTATAATTTCATGCATTAATTATGTTATCAACAGTTGAAAGTTGCATGATCTACAGTTGACAAGGTCTTTGATGTCATATATCAGATAGAATCAGCATCTTCTTGATATGTTTTAAGTAGCTATCAGTTTACTACGTCTAAACAACATATATTAAGAGAGAGAGAAAGAAAGAGAGGAGCATACATGCTGACGACGTGACAGAGGGTGGCGTTAGCGAATGAGCAATTGCAGGTGACCGCATTTTCTGATCCTTCCACCGGATTCGGCGTTCTCCAACCCATGCTCCGCTGCACGGATCCACGCTAAAATTCCAATCTGTCTTCCCTATTGTCTTTGCTATGTCACGTAAAGCTTCCACTGCATGAATTTGTAACAACCACATGCAACTTGTCAGTCAATCAAAACAAGAAAGGTTTATAATCATATATCCAAAATATCAATAACAATGCATATCAGCAAAAAAAAAAAAAAAACTAGTAAGGTTTTTCTTGGTTTTGACACATTTTCGGTGTCAGAGAACTATGTTTGAACCTACAACTTGAAGCAAAGACAGGTGGATTGGTTACCACTGCGCCATCTCACTTCAGCACTTTTAAGGTCTTTTTGGATCATACAGAAGTATGTTAATTGATTTTCATTTATTTCTAATCTATGAGATAAACTTAGAAGCTATAAATCAATTGTATCGTTTTCAAGTGTACGATCAAAGTAATAGAGGATTTTAACAAACTCTGTTAATTAATTACATACCTTCATCAGTTGGCAGGGTGGCTCCAAAAGCAGAAGTGCTTATGAGGCAAAAAGCAGCAAATGAAAGAAAAAGAGAACGATTAAAGAACATCTCCGATGTTGCAGTAGAAATCATGCACCTTTACAATGGAGTGAAAAACAATTTCCAATTTGTTTCAATATATATGAATGGGTAGGCTTTGGTAGCTCTTTAATGGCCGAAAAGAAGAGTAGACCTCGCAGAAGACAGAAAGTCAAAGTCATTCCCATCATTCTGTCTTTATAATACTTTCTACTAATTTCTATATCTGTCCAACAACTTGTATTAATTTTTTGTTAGTGATGTATGCTAATAGATAAAGGACCCGTTTTCAAGATTAAGGGATAATGGAATCCATTTGCTGTTAGTTGGTAGCATACATATATCATTTGGTCATATAAAGTTGCATATTGAATTAATTGGCCATAGTCTGGTTGCAAGCAATTCGTTTTTCTCTTAGACATATTGGTTAGAAGGAAAATAAATGGATAGGTGCATGATAATATATGTATTTAATTTTTATGAATAATGAATTTTGTTTTGATGAAATATTATATCAAATTATCAAATTTGTCTGACAACTAAGATATGATATAATTCTAAAATTTCAAAAAAATAATAATAATCTTATCCATCAATTTGAGCCTTTGGAACCGCTCTAAGCCTTTGGAACCACTCTAAGGGCTCCAATTGATGGTTAAAGTTAGTGATTGGGTAATGCAACCAAATCCAAAAATTAATGTTATATATATATATATATATATGTATACCTGAAAGATCATTCTATAGTAAGGACGTCATGAAATTTTTATTTTAAAACCACTAATTATAACCATGTATTTTCAGCGGGTGTGGTGGAGTCCTTCTATGGTAAGAACATCTTGAAATTTTTATTTTAGAACCACTAATTATAATATCATATTTTTAATCGGTCTCATCACTATAGTTGGGTCCACTAGAAATAAGTGATTATAATTTATAGTTTTGAAATAAAAATTAAAAAACCTCCTTATTAAAAAAGTGTTCTATATATATATATATAGTGATTCTATCATCAGTATTCATAACTTTAAAAAATTAGAATGAACTGATCAAATTCATCCATTGCATTTAAATTATATAAAAGAAAGAATTTATTTTAGAACTAATGGTAAAAGTACTATATATATATATATATTTCAGAATTTGAAATTATTCAATTTGAAATTTAAAGTTAAAATCATCGTATATATTATCGTTATTATATTGTTTCAAGCTACATTTTCCCTTGGTTATTATTATTGTTATTTATTAAATTAAACAAAAGAAAAAATTTATTTTAGAACTGATGGTAAAAGTACTATATATATATTTCAGAATTTGAAATTATTCAATTTGAAATTTAAAGTTGAAATCATTGTATATATTATCGTTATTATATTGTTTCAAGCTACATTTTCCCTTGGTTATTATTATTGTTATTTTTATGAAGTAGAATTAATATTAATCACAATCTCTCATATATATGCTGCAGTAAAATTAAGTTAAATTATAAGGACAAATTAATTTATATTCAATCAAACAATCCTCCTATAAATCATATAATACTATAGCTAGCTTAATGCGGCATTCAAAGCTCACTAATCTTGACCCGCTTATCCTGTATACGATGTTAATTTGGAGATTTTCGACAAATTTAAGTAGAGGTTTTACATTTTATTTGAAAAAAAAAAAAAAGATATTTTATAAAAAGAATTCTTTTACTTTAGATGGATGATACATCATACATAAAAATTTTTTATTTTTTGGAGAAAGCAGAGAATGAATTACAATTGGCTTAGAATTGGCAATTCAGGTTTCAGGTATGTCAATATTCATACTCCATCAACACAATTAATTGGCTGGTTGCTAGTCGGTGACAACGCTTTTTTCTTTTTTCTTTTTTTCCTTTCTTTTTGAATGGGTTGACAGCTCTTCTTTTCTCAGTCAACTAAGAATATAGTTTTTGTATGAACTAAAAGATTGTCACGGATTATTAATTTGACATATAACTAATCATCATTATAATTAATTATCTTTACAATACACTATAACTTAAGGTATATATAAATTTTATATAAACAATTTAATTGAATTGTATAAAAATATATTTGAATATGCCGCCATTTTAATTTAGTGCAGAATGCCTTGAATATGATCATTAACGTATTGTTCGTTCCATGTAAAACAAAATTTAAAAAATATATATATAGTTAATGGTTAAGAGTTAAGACAATGTTCATATACCAATATATATGGACACGATTTTATTTTAAATTAACTAGTTGAAATAAACTTAAAAATTAACTTTAAAATCTAATATCATATAGAAAATAGAAAACTAGGGGATGGGGTTGTCATATCATAAAACTATCTTAAAAACAATATATTTGTAGATAATTGGTTGCTTTGAAGACTATTTTCAGATTAAAAGACAAGCCGCACCCTTAAATACCTAATTGAGCAATTAATTATTTTAATATTCCATGTGTTCGAGAGTTTTGAAAAACTTCTTTACATTCAAACTTATATTAATAAGAACTTTGACTACTTGGATTACATAACTTTTTGAGTTATTTATCTGCATGTTGAGATTTTTTAATATTTCTTATTGTGGACTTACATATTAAATAATAATTATATAGTATGCTATCAATTTTAATAGGGTCAAGTAAGTGATCTATTAATTGGGCTCTACAAATATCCATTGGGTATGAGCTTAAGTGTGTAGAAACCTAATACTAATGAAATTATGGTTAATGGGAACCTAATTAGGTTAGTATATAAAGAATACTATAAAGGGTTATGGTCCCCAAGTCAAATCAATATACGTAATATTTTGCTCTCTTTCTCTTTCCCCATTCAAAAAGAAAACTACAGAGCATACTAAGGTGATTTGGCTGTGAAAGACTCAATCCTTCTCGAATTTATCAATATGAATTCATGTATGTCTTCTCTATAACAATTTTTAATGATTTACTATGAGTGTCTAGATTTTGGTATAGGTTTATGCCTATTAAAGTTATCTCCAACAAGTGGTATCAAAGCCAATTTGTATTGAATCATTGAGAAATTAATTGATTTGGTTAATGTTCTTGTCATGGAAGCATGATAAATATATATATATATATGTATATAATTGATGCCGGTGATTTTCATCTTTTTGGTGTCTTTTGAAGCAATTGAAGAATATATATATATATATAATACACTAAAGAATCTGGATTGCATACTGCGTGTTTCTATCGAAGTAATTAATCGTGTATGTTTCTTTTATTATGGGTAATCGGTGATGATTGCTTTTTTTTTTTTTGGTTTTTAATGGGCATCTTATTGATTGATATTTGCGTGAGAACAATTCAGATAAAGACAATTCACAAAGACAAGTTGACCGCTTTTTGTTTTTCTTTTTAACTAAAAGTCAAGGCAATTCGGATATCTATTGCTACTTTTGTTTTTTTTTTAAGATTAAATAATATATAGTCACAGAGGCTACATGGTAAACAATTGAAGAATGTATGAATATATATATATATATATATATTAACAGTAGCCGCAGATTCTAGTTGGGTTATTAAAGCAAGAATATTTATATATTATTTATATTGTTAATTGGCTAGTTGTTTCACATGTAATTCAATGAGATTTTTTGGATTATTATGTTATTGTTTAATTCACTTTGTTGAAAAATTGTTTGTGAATATATCTAGAATTCAGTGAAGTGGTTAAATTTATGGCATAAATGTGCATATATACACACTGGCACATGATTGTTTATATATATAGATATATTCACAGTATCTTTTTTTGAATTTGGATCAAGTGGACAAAAGGTTTTCAAGGGCACAATTCATAATAATAATAAATGAATAAATAAATCTGATATTTCAGAATAAATTGAATTGAAATTATATGTTGCCAAAGTAACCTCTATAATATAAATTTATTTATTTTGGAATATTAAGATGTGTGTGGATATTGTTTATGCGAATAATGACCGGCCCAAAGGAAGGTTGTTATTTGGCCAAACAACAGGCATACTTGTGGTAATAAATATGTGACGATTATTAGGTTTTCCATATAAGCAATAAATCGGTCCAAAGAAAGGTTTATTGCTTGATTGGATTAATTGTCAATATTTGATTACTGCAAGGAGAGTACCACTTACAGTTGATATTTCTGTCCAAAGACTAAATGTCAATGTTGTGCTAGGTATTTGTTTTAGGGCCCACCATTATGGAAATTATTTAAGTATCTCATGTATAAATTAATTAATTAATTATTCTCGTATTATGACATGATTATTGATTATGAGCTTGTATTTAATTTTGCTCTCGATTCAGTTACTACTTCTGCTTCAACAATATCTGCTAATATCAATTCCATTCATGTGCTTAATGGCACGAACTTCAAGAATTGGAAAGAGAACGTTATGATTGTTCCTGGTTGCATGGATCTTGACCTTGCGTTTCGGGAAGAACGACCTGCAGCTCTTAATGAGAATAGTTTCGCCGATGAAAATGCGAGTATGGAGAAATGAGACCGTTCTAATCGCATGTGTCTTATGATCATGAAACGTTCCATTCCAGAAACTTTTAGGGGCTCTATGTCCGAAGAGAAAAATGCTAAGCAATTCCTTGAGGAAATAAAACAACGTTTTGCAAAAAACGAAAAGGTTGAAACAAATACCCTTTTAGCTAACCTTGTTTCAATGAAGTATAAAGGAAAAGGGAACATAAGGGAGTACATCATAGGATGTCTCATATCGCTTCCAAACTAAAGGCACTAAAGTTACAGTTATCTGAGGACTTGCTGGTGCACTTAGTTTTGATTTCTCTTCCTGCATAATATAGTCAGTTTAAAGTGAGTTATAACACTTAAAAGGACAAATGGACTCTTAATGAGCTCATATCTCACTGTGTGCAAGAAGAGGAAAGATTAAAGCAAGAAGGTCTTGAAAGTACTTACTTAGCAACTATCTCTAAGGACAAGAAAAGGAAAAAAGGAAAAGAAGCTGCAGTTGGGGTATCACAGCATAAGGTGCAAAAGTAACAGGATGCAAAAGAAACAGGATGAAGAGTTTACCTGATACTTTTGCAAGAAAACTGGACACATGAAGAAAGAATGTCTCAAGTACGCCAATTGACATGTCAAGAAAGGTATGCTTCTCAATTTGGTTTGTTCTGAAGTTAATTTAGCTTCTGTACCTAAACACACTTGGTGGATAGATTCTGGTGCTACTACTCATATAAGTGTGTCTATGCAAGGTTGCCTGTGGAGCCGAAAGCCAAGTGATGCTGAAAGATTCATCTATGTGGGTGATAGCAAAACAGTTGCAGTAGAGACTATAGGAACTTTTAGGTTATTATTAAAGACTGGTCAATTTTTGAAATTAGAAGAGACTTATGTAGTGCCGTCATTTAGACGGAATTTGGTTTCAGTTTCTATTTTGGACAAATTTGGTTATTCTTGTTCATTTGGAAATAATAAATTTAGTCTTGTTCAAGATTCAAATCTTATTGGTACTGGTTTTTTGTCTTTGCATGATAACCTATATTTGTTGGATACAATTGCCTCAATTAATGAAACCTTGCATACAAATTCACGAGGTACAAAACGAAAATTAACTAACAGGGATTCCGTCATACTATGGCACAAGCGTTTAGATCATATTTCTAAACAGAGAATTCAAAGACTTGTGTCTGATAGAATTCTTGATTCCCTTGATTTAACAGATTTTCAAATCTGTATTGAGTGTATAAAAGGGAAACAGACAAACATTAGGAGATTAAGTGCCAACAGGTGTTCTGATGTCTTAGAACTAATATATACTGATATTTGCGGACCATTTCTTACAGCCTCTTGGAATGGTCAACAATATTTTATTATGTTCATAGACGATTATTCAAGATATGGGTACCTATTGATACATGAGAAGTCTTGATCCCTGGATGTATTTAAGTCCTTCAAAGCTGAAGTTGAAAATCAACTTGGCAAGAAAATTAAAGCTGTCAAATCTGACCGTGGTGGTGAATACTATGGTAGATATGATGGATCCGGTAAACAACGCCCAGGACCTTTTACGAAATTCCTAGAGGAATGCGGCATCGTCCCACAATACACAATGCCAAGTAAACCTAGCATGAATGGTGTTGCTAAGAGACGACATAGAATGCTTAAGGACATGGTAAGAAGTATGATAAATCATTCTTCTTTACCAGAATTCCTCTGGGGGAGAAGCACTAAAGACTGCAGTATATATCCTTAATAGGGTTTCAAGCAAAGCGGTAACTAAAACCCCTTATGAATTATGGATAGGCAAAAAGCCTAGTATTAAGCATTTACACATATAGGGTTGTCTAGCTGAGGCAAGGCCTTACAGGCCAAATGAAAAGAAACTGGACTCAAGAACTATAAGTTGCTACTTTGTTGGATACTCTGAATGGTCAAAGGGTTTTAAGTTCTACGATCCCACTACTAGAACATTTTTTTAGACGAGAAATGCAAGATTTCTTGAGGAAGTTAAGTTTGTGGGGAGAGATAAGGTTAAAGACATTGTCTTTGAAGAGGAATTTATTTCTCTTTCTACTATTACTTTTGATAATGACCAGGCTTTTATTCCTAACATTGTTCAAAATGCAAATCCAAAATATCAAGACAATGTAGAAGAGCTCCCTGTGCAAAATGAAGAAATTATACTTGTAGTGCAAACTCAACAACCTTAAGAGAATATGTCATTGAGACAATCCACTAGAGAAAGGAGAAGTGCGATTCTAAATTATTATATCGTTTTTCTCCAAGAACATGAGGTTGATATAGGAGTGGTGGAAGATGATCCAATCAACTTCCACCAAGCCAAACAAAGTTCTAATTCTCAAAAGTGGATTAATATCATAAATGATGAGATGAAATCCATGAAGGATGATGACGTTTGGGATCTCGTTGAATTGCTTGAAGGTGCGAAACCTATTGGTTGCAAATGGATGTTTAAGACCAAAAGGGATTCAAAAGGCAGTGTTGGGAGATATAAAGCTCGTCTAGTTACTAAGGGTTTCACTCAAAATGAAGGCATTGATTACAAATAGACTTTCTCTCCAGTTTCAACGAAAGACTCTTTTAGGATCATAATGACACTTGTGGCTCATTTTGATTTGGAGCTACATCATATGGATGTAAAGACAGTGTTTCTCAATGGTGACATTGATGAAATAATATATATGATGCAACCAGAAAACTTTGTATCCGGTGACCCAAAGAAAATGGTTTGCAAACTAAAGAAATCCATCTATAGTCTTAAACAGGTTTCTCGTCAATGGTATCACAAATTTCATCAAGTTATTATCTCGTATACATTTGAGGTAAATAAGGTTGAAGATTGTGTATATCATAAGTTCAGTGGGAGTAAATACATATTTCTGGTGTTATATGTCGATGACATACTGTTTGCTAGTAGCAATGTAGGCTTATTGCACGAAACCAAGAGATTTCTGACAAAGAATTTTGAGATGAAAGATCTTGGGGACGCCTCTTTTGTATTAGGCATACAGATACATCGAGATCGAATATGAGGTATCTTTGGGTTATCACAAAAGAGCTATATCGAAAGAGTTCTTGATAGATTCGGCATGCAAAGTTGTGCACAAGGAGATACCCCTGTAGCTAAAGGAGACAAGTTCAGTCTTAGTCAATGTCCTAAAAATGAGTTGGAACGGAAAGAAATACAAAATATTCCTTATACGTCAGCTATAGGAAGTCTAATGTTTGTTCAAGTATGCACGCGTCCGGATATTGCATTCATAGTGGAAATGTTAGGCAGATATTTAAGTAACCTAAGGATGGATAATTGGAAAGCAGTCAAACGGGTCATGCGTTATTTACAAAGAACAAAAGATCACATGCTCATTTATCGGAGATCAGATCATTTAGAGATCATCAGATATTCTGATTCCGATTTTGCTGGATGCCAAGACAGTAAAAGATCCACGTTAAGCTATATTAACCTGCTAACTGGAGGAGCTATTTCTTGGAATAGTGCTAAGCAGACACTCATAGCTTCTTCCACTATGACAGCTGAGTTCATAGCCTGTTTTGAGGCATCTAATCATGGAATATGGTTGCGGAATTTTATCACGGGGCTGCGAGTTGTGGATAGTATAGAAAGACAATTAAAGATATATTATAACAATAATTCGGCTGTGTTATATTCTAATAATAACAAAAGCTCTACGAAGTCGAAGCACATAGACATCAAGTTTCTCGTTGTTAACGAAAGAGTTCAGAGTAATCAAGTAGCTATAGAGCATATCAGGACAAACTCCATGATTGCTGATCCACTTACTAAGGGATTACCACCCAAGGTCTTTCATGAGTACACTGCTCATATGGGTGTTGTTTTAGTTGATGATGTGCATGCTTAGTGGGAGTTGGTATTTTATGTTCTTTGTTATGGATATATTTATTTTCTGCAGAATAAAGTATATGGTTTATTTATAAACTCTGAATATTATTTGTGTTTGATCTCACTAAAGATCAAAGTAGAACCAGTTGAAAACAAACATGTTTAAAATCACATTGCATGCAATTTCCATGCTACACATCCATACTCAATCTATGTCATGGAATATATTGGTATGGTGACCATTGATGGATCTAGTTACGAATATATGTAACAAATGTCAATTTGATCTCATACTAATATAGTAGATGGACCATATTGTAATTAAGGGGATATTTCAGAACAGATAGCTTTTCAGCGTGCACTTAAAACTATAGATAATATAATTGTTTCAAGAAACATATGTAGCCCAAGTGGGAGATTGTTGGGATTTTTTAATATTTCTTATTGTGGGCTTACATATTAAATAACAATTATATTGTATGCTATCAATTTTAATAGGGTCAAGTAAGTGATTTATTAATTTGGCTCTATAAATATGCATTGGATATGGGCTTAAGTGTATAGAAACCTAATACTAATGAAATTAGGGTTAATGGAAATCTAATTATGTTAGTATATAAAGAATACTATAAAGGGTTATGGTCCCCAAGTCAAATCAATATACATAATATTTTGCTCTCTTTCTCTTTCCCCATTCAAAAAGAAAACTACATAGCTTATTACTAAGGTGATTTGGCTGTGGAAGACTCAATCATTCTCGAATTTATCAATATGAATTCATATATGCCTTCTCTGTAACAATTCTTAATGATTTAATATAAGTTTCTAGATTTTGGTATAGGTTTATGCCTATTAAAGTTATCTCCAACACTGCAAGCTTTAACAAATAGTATAATATGTTAATTATTTGATAAGTAGAAGTATTCAATTAATTATATGGTAATATTGGTATGGCATGATAATGGCGGTACGGAACTTGCAAGTCTAATTGTATCTTAATTAATTTATCAACCTTTTAGAGTTGACTTTGCATATGACAAATGACATGGCCTAAGATTTGACTTCATGGAGATGTGCCACCAAGTAAAACTATTTAAGATTGCCTACGACGCCTGGGAAAAACTTTTGCTACCTTAGCACAAGTAAAACTTTTTTATTTCTGTTTCCATAATTATATATATTTATTTATTTATTTCATGTTTGTAATATACTTTAATCGAAAATTATTGTTTTAATATCACTATATCAGTAGTGTAATGCTATATAGTAATTATTACTTTTAAGTTTTTTTAAACTATTTGGAACTCATCTGGATTTAGTATATATATTTCACACAGTAAACTTTAACAAAATAGCTCTGTAAGGCATACTAATAAAGTAAATGGTTGCGGATTTCACTTTTACTTACATGAGTTCAAGTTGTGTAATATTAGTATCATATCAAATATTATATAATATTTATTTTATATACATCTACAATTATTTAAAAAAAAAAAATCTACAAGCTTTCACCATCAGTGATATATTTTAATAAACATATAGAAGAAAGTAAATTAGCTTTCATTTCATATGTGAGATCTTGAAGTCAACGTATTTACGTACGGATTCATAACGGTAGCACTTAAAAAGTCAATGGATTGCATTAAAAACTTTGTAGGAAAGCTTGAGATGCAAAGAGGATCACAACGTCAACAAAATGGGGATGTCTCTTGTCTCTGATTTTCCACAACGAAATGTCACGTGTGTGGGCCACGGCTGCATTCTTGCAGCATTATTAAAAAGCAAGAGCTAACGTGTTTTTTTTTTTTCGAAGTGC
The DNA here is from genome assembly GCA_021234005.1 of Nephelium lappaceum. NCBI lineage: Eukaryota > Viridiplantae > Streptophyta > Magnoliopsida > Sapindales > Sapindaceae > Nephelium > Nephelium lappaceum. Next base: position 24,898,673 of record CM037996.1, read on the forward strand.
CAACAGTTGTTTTGTTTTTTTAATTTTTAATTTTTAATTTTTACTTTCTCACACTAAATCAGATTACTACCGAACCAGATAAAATAAGACTTTAAAGTATGACTCAAATCTATGTTTTTAAAAAATGGGAGAAGGCTACCTATATAAAGGTTGAAAAATTATCCACACAACGATAGAAAAATTACTCATACAATAGTGAAACAGGTGAGTCGAACCCACCATTTTGAAATGTGTTGTGAGTGAGAGTGATTTTTCCATTGTGCCAAATCACTTTTCTTGCTAACGTGTTTAATTAATGGTCAAATTTTGTCTCAATAACTGGAGTTTCGATGATATATCCAATATCAAATGCTTGCCACCTACTTTTTAATTAAAACTATTGTTTGTTTTGTTTTGTTTTTGTGAGAAGAGAGATTAAATTTATAAAAAACTATCTAGATCTTATATTTTATGACAATATCAAATGTCTAGATTTTCGATGAAATATCCAATATCATATGTGTGCCCCCACCTTAAATATCCAATCGTGTTTAATTAATGGTCAAATTTGTCTCAATAACTGGAGTTTTGATGATATATTCAATATCAAATGCTTGCCACCTACTTTTTAATTAAACTATTGTTTTGTTTTGTTTTATTTTTGTGAGAAGAGAGATTAAATTTATAGAAAACTATCTAGATCTTTGTAATGGTCAAAAATCTTAAATCTAAAACAAAAGCCCAAAACTTATTGAAATAAATTAGCCCAATAAGCTAATCAATCCATTTTAATGGCCAAATACATGTTACAAGTAGATAGTCCAGCAACTTGGATGATCCAACTCAAATAATGGGGATTGATTACTCTTACTAAATGAGGTTTAAATCAATTGTAACGGAAGTTACATTAACTCTGTAACCGACGTATCATTAACTACGGTATTTATTCTGTAACTGACATATCATTAACCATGAAATTAATTCCGTAACCGACCTGACATTAATCATATTATTTATTTTGTAACGGACATAACATTAAATTCCACCATAAGTGCCCATGGCACCTCTTCTACCTATAAATAGAGGCTTCATTTGAAGCCAAAGCCATCCCACCTCATTTGCTCTTCTCTTACAAAGCATTTGAGGTTTCTCTTCTCTTTTTCATTCTTTCATTCTAGATTTAGAGTTCCTTTGTGATAGAGTTAGTGTAGTGACGTGGAGGTGCATGTCTAGGAAAGGTTCTGGCTAGGAAAGATTTGGTATTTAACTGTGTCCATTGTGACCGACCTCTCTTTCCTGGGAACTTACCTGGTGTACTATTCGCGGTCTACTTACACTGTTCTATTATACAGGGGTTTACTCACTGATATTTAATATTTTAGTTTTCCTACTCCGTCTATTTTTCCATTTTACCTTTTTCCGACACACTCTCCCCAACCTGACGACGCTTTACAATTACTGCATTCCATATATTACGATCAGTTTACTGACTTGAGCGTCGGAGTGTCTTCGGCCGGCACCCCACCGGTGTCAAGATCACCCGCGTTCTTTTTATTTGATTTGTGCAGGACACAGGTTGCTAGGTTCCAAGGAAGTTGACTGACGAGGCCTATTCAAAGTCAACGTACTGTAGAATTCACCCACTACAGTTTGGCGCCGTCTGTGGGGACTTAGCAATTTGGTCCAGTACAGATCGAAGCAGTTAACATTTACACATATTGCAATGTCAGGAGACCAATCCACTGAGGCTTAACTTACCACTTTAATGGAGCAAATGACAGCTTATGGTGAACAACTAAAGCAACTTCAAGCAGAGAATCAAGCAATTCGTAGGGAGAATATAGGGTTGCAGCTAAGGGTCGAACAGTTGACCAATGACTCCCAAAGGCACGGTCAGCCAAGTGAGACGAACCTAACAAGTGATTTAGGAAGAACGCCGCAAATTGCAGAAATGGATATTGAAGCTGATCGAGGGCGTCTTGAAGGATTTCTTGAAGTCAGGCAAAGGGTTTCAGTCGATCGACAGCCCAGTGTTGAACCAACTCTTAGAGAGCCAATTCGCGGTGCAGAAGCCCAAAAGGGTGCTAGGGCTGTTGAGCCAATTTCAGACAAAGTTTCAAAAAAACTTGTAGAGCTCGAGGCATTAATCAATCGCATACCTGGAGTCCCGATACCATTGAAGAAAAGCACTTCGACCAGTTTCACTGACTCACCATTCGCAGATTCAATTGCAATGGTAGAAATGCCAAAGAAATTCACCTTACCAAAGATAAAGATGTTTGATGGGACGACGGATCCTGATGACCACATAGCCCAGTATAAGCAACGAATGTTAACGGTCGCCATCCCAAATAACCTCAGAGAGGTTGTCATGTGCAAAGGCTTTGGTTCGAGTTTGGTAGGGTCAGCTCTTCAGTGGTTTGTCAACCTGCCTAATGGTAGCATTGACTCATTTGCAAGGCTATCAGATGCATTTATTGAGCAATTTGCCAGCAGCAGAAAGTTGGAAAAACACTCAGACGACCTTTATGCAATTATTCAAAGGCCAGGAGAGCGATTAAGAGACTATGTTGGTCGTTTCAATAGGGAGAAGGTGTCCATTACTAATTGTAATATTGCAACCGTAGTTTCAGCCTTCAGGAGGGGTCTATTATCTGATTCGGACCTTTATAAAGAGTTGACGAAGTACCCTCCCAAAACAATGGAAGATGTGCTCGCCAAGGCGTGGGCACAAATCAAGTGGGAAGAAGATGTGGTGAATTATCAGCCAAATGCAACCGGTTTTAAGAAGGGTAGCAAGGCCGGTCGACAAGATGGTCGCTCGGGGACAAATGATTCCAAAAAAGTCGACTCCAATAATATCAAGCATGATGATCAAGTTGGCAAACACCGACGTAATGATCGACCAAACCCGTATGATAGACCAAACCACCGTTTCGAAAGACCTCACGGTTACCAAAAGCCACTTCCAGGATACAACCTTACAATTAGCCAGAAAGAGGTGGTTTCAGTTATGAAGCGCATGGGAAACGTGGTGAGATGGCCAAGAAAGTCTGATATGCCGGAAAGCTTTAAGGACCATAATAAGTGGTGCGAGTTTCATGCCGATCATGGACATCGAACCGAGGATTGTATTGCCTTGCGTATCGAAGTGATGAAGCTACTTAAAGAAGGCCACCTGAGGGAATTTTTGAATGAAAAAGCTAAAGATAAAGTGCGGACAGATAACGAGCGACGACAGGAGAAGGAGATAAGTCCACCCAATCCTCTAATCCATCAACGGACAATCAACGTGATTACAGGAGGATCAGATGTTAACGGAACCACACATTCTGCAGCAAAAAGGCACACAAGAGAAGCGGTGCAGGCGATTAGTCGTCCACAATACGAAAGTCAGCCAGAAGACCATCCCTTAACCTTTACTAGGAACGAGACTACTGATACATTCAGTCCGCACCATGATGCTTTGGTTATAAGCCTTTATATAGCAAACTGTCTAACGAAACGTATATTGATCGACAATGGAAGTTCAGCCAATGTTTTGTTTTTGACAACTCTTAGGGAGATGCAGATTGATGAATCGAATATCAGTCGGCGGTCGACAGTCTTGGTCGGGTTCAGTGGCGAGCAGAAGAACACCATAGGAGAAATCGTTTTGCCAGTTTACGCGGAAGGAGTGAATCTTTATACTAAGTTCCTAGTACTTGACTCTGGCGCTGGTTACAATGTGATATTGGGTCGACCATGGATTCATGAGATGAAAGCGATACCGTCTACATACCATCAATCTATCAAGTTTCCAACAGAGTGGGGGGTGAAAGAAATAAGGGGAGAACAGCGAATCTCACGAGAATGTTATCAAAGTATCTTAAAAGGTAAAACTGGAGTCTTATAGCAATTACAGCAAGGCTCCAAGGGAGCTGCGCCGGATCACCCTCACTTAGAGACAATTGACGAGGTTTCAATCCATCCTATTTATGTCGATCACAAGGTGCAGATAGGGTCAACATTGAAAGATGAACTAAGGATAAAGCTTATCGACTTTCTTACTCGTCACCATGATTGTTTCGCATGGTCACACGCAGATATGACTGGAATTGACCCTCAAATCATCACGCATAGATTGAATGTCGATCCAACCTATGTGCCCGTAAAACAAAAGCGACGAAAGTTTGCTCCAGAAAGGAATCAGGTAATCAATGAAGAAGTCTAGAAGCTCTTGGAGATAGGGTCGGTTAGAGAAGTGCAATATCCAGATTGGCTAGCCAATGTAGTGGTCGTTCGAAAGAAGAATGGCAAATGGAGAGTTTGCATAGATTTCACAGATCTGAACAAAGCCTGCCCCAAGGATTCTTTTCCGTTGCCTCATATCGACACAATGGTTGATGCCACAGCGGGGCATGAGCTTTTGAGCTTTATGGATGCCTTTTCAGGTTACAACCAAATTTTAATGCATCCAGATGATCAAGAGAAGACTTCATTCATAACCGAACGAGGCATTTATTGCTATAAGGTAATGCCATTCGGTCTAAAAAATGCGGGAGCTACTTATCAGCGGCTGGTCAACAGAATGTTTAGAGAGAAATTGGGGAAAACAATGGAGGTTTACATAGATGACATGTTGGTAAAATCATTAGTCGCGGAGGATCATTTAGAACATCTTCGTCAAGCGTTTGACATCCTTAAAAAGTACAATATGAAGTTGAATCCAACCAAATGCTCTTTTGGGGTATCATCGGGGAAGTTTCTAGGTTATTTGGTCACTCAACGTGGAATTGAAGCTAACCCAGACCAGATCAAGGCGATAAAAGCAATACAATCTCCAACTTGTAGAAAAGATGTTCAGAAGTTGACCGGAAGGTTAGCGGCCCTAAGCAGATTCATTCCCAAAGTATCGGAGCGTTACCATTCGTTCTTTGGTACCTTAAAAAAAAGTAAGGGATTTGAATGGACCTCAGAGTGCGAAGAAACCTTGCAGCAGCTGAAAGAGTACCAATCCAATCCACCACTATTAGCGAAGCCTAAGGACGGGGAGGTTTTGTATGTTTATCTGGCGGTGGCACCTAATGCTGTAAGTGCTGTGCTAGTAAGGGAGGATGATAGAGTTCAGAGCCCGATTTATTATGTTAGTCGAACTCTTTTAGACGCAGAAGCACGCTATAGTCAGTTAGAAAAGTTAGCCTTGGCATTGGTGGTTGCAGCGAGAAAGCTTCGACCGTATTTCCAATGTCACCCTATAGTGGTGAACACAACGTTTCCCTTAAGAAACGTACTTCATAAGCCAGAATTATCCAGTCGGATGGCAAAGTGGGCTGTGGAGTTAAGTGAGCATGACATCTCCTTCCAACCCCGAACTGCGATCAAGTCTCAAGCCCTTGCTGATTTTATTGCAGATTTCACTCCAGATGAACATGTTCAAGCTGAGAAAGAAGTTTCAACCGTTATAGAAGGAATGGAGAGGGCAAAGCGGATATTGAAAATAGATGGAGCTAGCAATCAGAAAGGGAGTGGATTATGAATCGTATTAGTGTCGCCCGAGGGTGATACATTCCAACAAGCTATACGATGTCATTTTAAGACAACCAATAATGAGGCAGAATATGAAGCACTTATTGCAGGGTTGGAGATTGCACTTGGGATGGATGTGTCTAGGATCGTTGTAAAAAGTGATTCGCAGTTGGTGGTGAACCAGATGAGAGGAGAATATCAAGCAAAGGATTTGAAGATGTGTGCATACCTATCTAGAGCAAAAGAGTTAGGTGCAAAGTTTGAGTCATTCATTATAGTGCAAATCTCTCGAGCAGAGAATACCCTAGCGGATGCATTGGCGAGTCTTGGGTCGACAGCTGAAGGAAAGAAAGATTTATGTATACCTCTGGTACACGTGCATTGGCCAGCGGTCTGGCCACAACAAAAGGAGGCTTTCCCGATCGATCAAGAGGTGAGTTGGATGACTCCTATAGTTGAATATTTGGTTCGAAATATTCTCCCTGCAGATTCAAACGAAGCACGAAAAATCAAGATTAGAGCTGCACGACACTGCATGATTGGGGACAGGTTGTACAAAAGATCTATATCAGGACCATACCAACGCTGTGTTGGACCATCCGAAGCAAGCTACTTGTTAAAGGAGCTTCACGACGGATGTGGTGGAAATCATTCTGGGGCGAGAAGTTTAGCTTTAAGAGCTTTTAGGGCCGGATACTATTGGCCAACAATGAAAGAAGATGCGGTCGATCTGGTCAAAAAATTGCGATAAATGTCAAAGGTTTGTTCAAGGAACGAATATGCCGCCCGAGCCACTAACTGCTATCCTAGCTCCATGGCCATTTATGAAATGGGGGATGGATATTGTTGGTCCACTTCCCAAATCCCAAAGAGGTGAGAAACGGTATTTGTTAGTACTAACAGATTATTTTACAAAATGGGTGGAAGCAGATGCTTATAACAATGTCAGGGATCAAGAAGTGAAGAATTTTGTTTGGAAGCATATTATTTGTAGGTTTGGAGTTCCTAAGGAGATAGTGACAGATAATGGATCTCCATTTATTTCAAGGAAATTTCAAAGCTATTGTCAAGAATGGAAGATCAAGCTAAGTTTTTCAACTCCAAGGTATCCTCAGACCAATGGCCAAGCTGAATCAACTAACAAGACCATTCTGCAGACACTTAAGAAAAAATTGGAAAAGGCGAAAGGAAAATGGGTCGACGAGTTATCAAGGGTTTTATGGTCATATCGAACGACGCCTCGGGTTTCAACTGGTCAGACCCCTTTTTCCCTTGTGTATGGCACCGAATCAATACTTCCCGCTGACATGACACTCCATGGTGATAGAAAAGGAATAGATGAAACGGAAAACTCTCAAGCTTTGGAGTTTGAACTGGGCATGATCGACGGACTTAGAGATCAGGCACAATTCCGTTTAGCATCTTACAGGCAGACAATTGCAAGAAGCTACAATAAGCATGTAAGGTTTCGAGTATTTACCGTAGGAGATTGGGTTCTCCGTAGGGTTTTTCAAAATACCAAGATACCGAATGAAGGGAAGTTAGGAGCAACATGGGAAGGTCCGTACCGTATCATAAAGGTAATCGGTCGAGGAGCATATAAATTGGAAGATATAAATGGTCGAGTGGTGGCAAATAGTTGGAATGCAGTTCACTTGAAGAGGTACTATTTTTAATAAATAAAAGTAAACACTCTTTTTTCCTTGTTAGTTTTTGTCCCATTGGGTTTTGCTAACAAGGTTTTTAACGAGGTTTACTAGTAGTTTTACTTTCATTGTGTGAACTTTTGTTTTTCAATAAAATTACGTTTTTACTACGATCACGCCTTGATAACTAGTCTTCTATTCAAATCAAAGTGGTTCAAAGGGGACAAGGCAACACCCAGCCTCCGCCACTTCTGTTCAAATCACAGTGGTTCAAGGGGGACAAGGCAACACCCAGCCTCCGCCACTTCTATTCAAATCAAAGTGGTTCAAGGGGGACAAGGCAACACCCAGCCTCCGCCACTTCTGTTCAAATCACAGTGGTTCAAGGGGGACAAGGCAACACCCAGCCTCCGCCACTTCTGTTCAAATCACAGTGGTTCAAGGGGGACAAGGCAACACCCAGCCTCCGCCACTTCTATTCAAATCAAAGTGGTTCAAGGGGGACAAGGCAACACCCAGCCTCCGCCACTTCTGTTCAAATCACAGTGGTTCAAGGGGGACAAGGCAACACCCAGCCTCCGCCACTTCTATTCAAATCAAAGTGGTTCAAGGGGGACAAGGCAACACCCAGCCTCCACAACTTCTGTTCAAATCACAGTGGTTCAAGGGGGACAAGGCAACACCCAGCCTCCGCCACTTCTATTCAGATCAAAGTGGTTCAAGGGGGACAAGGCAACACCCAGCCTCCGCCACTTCTATTCAGATCAAAGTGGTTCAAGGGGGACAAGGCAACACCCAACCTCCGCCACTTCTATTCAAATCAAAGTGGTTCAAGGGGGACAAGGCAACACCCAGCCTCCGCCACTTCAGTCCAATCAAAGTAACTCAGGTATTAGAATTTCCACTCCTTTGATCGACTATATCGACCGAAGCAGTGGGGGACAAACTGTAATGATCAAAAATCTTAAATCTAAAACAAAAGCCCAAAACTTATTGAAATAAATTAGCCCAATAAGCTAATCAATCCATTTTAATGGCCAAATACATGTTACAAGTAGATAGTCCAGCAACTTGGATGATCCAACCCAAGTAATGGGGATTGATTACTCTTACTAAATGAGGTTTAAATCAATTGTAACGGAAGTTACATTAACTCTGTAACCGACGTATCATTAACTACGGTATTTATTCTGTAACTGACATATCATTAACCATTAAATTAATTCCGTAACCGACCTGACATTAATCATATTATTTATTTTGTAACGGACATAACATTAAACTCCACCATAAGTGCCCATGGCACCTCTTCTACCTATAAATAGAGGCTTCATTTGAAGCCAAAGCCATCCCACCTCATTTGCTCTTCTCTTACAAAGCATTTGAGGTTTCTCTTCTCTTTTTCATTCTTTCATTCTAGATTTAGAGTTCCTTTGTGATAGAGTTAGTGTAGTGACGTGGAGGTGCATGTCTAGGAAAGGTTCTGGCTAGGAAAGATTTGGTATTTAACTGTGTCCATTGTGACCGACCTCTCTTTCCTGGGAACTTACCTGGTGTACTATTCGCGGTCTACTTACACTGTTCTATTATACGGGGTTTACTCACTGATATTTAATATTTTAGTTTTCCTACTCCGTCTATTTTTCCATTTTACCTTTTTCCGACACACTCTCCCCAACCTGACGACGCTTTACAATTACTGCATTCCATATATTACGATCAGTTTACTGACTTGAGCGTCGGAGTGTCTTCGGCCGGCACCCCACCGATGTCAAGATCACCCGCGTTCTTTTTATTTGATTTGTGCAGGACACAGGTTGCTAGGTTCCAAGGAAGTTGACTGACGAGGCCTATTCAAAGTCAACGTACTGTAGAATTCACCCACTACAATCTTATATTTTATGACAATATCAAATGTCTAGATTTTCGATGAAATATCCAATATCATATGTGTGCCCCCACCTTAAATATCCAATCGTGTTTAATTAATGGTCAAATTTGTCTCAATAACTGAAGTTTCAATGAAATATCCAATATCAAATGCCTGCCCCTTACTTTTTAATTAAACTATTGTTTTGTTTTATATTTTTGGTGGGGAGAAGGGATTAAATTTATAGAAAACTATCAATATCTTATGGTTTATGATAAGAGTGTGATTTGAACCTTTAACTTTTTAAGATAAAAAAAATAATGTTTAATCACAAGTACTATGGGTGTGCTTGATTAGACTACTACTTTAATTAATAGCTTCTTATTTAGTAGAGGGTAGTTAAGAAAATCTGTCTCTCTAATTATCAAGTAAATGCGTCTCAATCTCATAATGCTTTCCCTTTCCCCAGCCAACAATTAAAGTTAGCTTATAATGATGTAAACCATTCTAGTTTCTATTGATTGAATTAAATCCTATATCTTTTGAACAAATAAAGAAATGCCTTGATAGCTCATCATTACACGTTTATTCTATATTGATTAAGAATAGTGGACAAATTGAAAAATATAAGGAAAGAATATATATATATATATATATATATATATAATGTGTGTATGTGTATTGTGTCTAAAATTAGCACATGGGCATTGAGCCCAATAAGGGACTGAAAACCCGGAAAGCCCAAAGAGTGACATCATTATTGGGATCCACGTTAGCATGTCACGTCAGCATAAAATTTGTTGGGATTTGTATACTAAGACTTGTAATTTGTGAATATTTAAATAAATAATAAATAACATATGTTTTGTTTTCTTCAATTAATCTATGTGCATTTATATAATGTTTGTTTTATACGAATATCATGTAACATTCATAATTACTTATATAGTTTTAAATTAAGTATATAAATGTTATATATAAAAGGATTTAGTTAGAAATCAGTAATCTAAAAATTTTGTATAAAGCAAACAAAGTTAGGTATTTTGTTTGTGATAAATCTACAGCAACAGTCCATATTATATTTGATATGACGATTTCATCTGAGATCATTCATATGACGACATGGAAATAGAGAAACCTTATGTAATAGAGATTATTTTCGTTAAACAAAGAAACTCATATTTATCGACTTGGATAATCAAATATAGATTGATCTTAATCATAAGTCTATTATGAACTCCTATTTATTGAGTTATATTTTTTGAATCATGTGTGAAATTATTATAGATTTACGGTCAATAAACTTCATTCTTTGGAGATATAATTTAATATGCAATTAATTTTTAATACAAAAGTTTACAAAATTTCAAAAGAAATTAAAATTGAGAGCTCTCTCATAACTACCCTATAATTTCATGCATTAATTATGATATCAACGATTGAAAGTTGCATGATCTACAATTGACAAGGTCTTTGATGTCAAATATCAGATAGACTCACCATCTTCTTGATATGTTTTAAGTAGTTATCAGTTTACTAGGTCTAAACAACATATATAAAGAAAGAGAGAGAAAGAGAGAAGCATACATGCTGACGACGTGACAGAGGGTGGCGTTAGCGAAGGAGTAATTGCAGGTGACCGCATTTTCCGATCCTTTCACCAGATTCGGCGTTGTCCAACCCCATGCTCCGCTGCACGGATCCACGCTAAAATTCCAATCTTTCTTCCCTATTGTCTTTGCTATGTCACGTAAAGCATCCACTGCATAAATTTGTTACAACCACATGCAACTGGTCAGTAAATCAAAACAACCGAGGTTTATAAATATATATCCAAAATAACAATAACAGTACAGACCAGCAAAGGTGGTCGTACAAAATTGCATCCAAGTCATTAACAGTGCTTTTCTAGAGAAATAAATAGAAACACTTTTAGAAAAAGTTCATGTACAATCGATACAAATATCGTACGGCGGCATACAACAGCTCTAAATTTAATTCAACACATATGTTCTGTATTAAACCCTTAAAAATAATGTATTTGATGTAAAAAATGAATTAGAAACTTTTTGTAAGTGTCAGACCATAAGAAGAGCGCGTAATCGGTACAAGGATCACACAATGTCGTAAAATAAATAAATAAATAAATAAATTTAAGGCCTCTATGGATCTTAAAAAGTATGTTAATTGATTTTCCTCCATTTCTTCTTAAAATCTATAAGATAAACATAGAAGCTACAAATCAAATTGCATCATTCAAGTGTGCGATCAAAGCAATAGAGTATTTTGACAAGCTCTCTTAATCAATTTTCATACCTCCATCATTTGGCAGGGTGGCTCCAAAAGCAGGCGTGCTTATGAGGCAAAAAGCAGCAAGTTAAAGAAAAATAAAACGATGAAAGAAATCTTCGAAGTTGCAGAAGAAGTCGTGCACCTTTACAATAGAGTGAAAAACAATTTCCAATTTGTTTCAATATATATGAATGAGTAGGCTTTTGTAGCTCTTAATGGCAAAAAGAAGATTAGACCTTGGAGAAAACACAGTCATTCCCATCATTCTGTTTTTATAATACTTTCTAATTTCTCTATCTGTGCAAAAACTTGTATTAATTTTTTGTTAGTGATACATTTTAATAGATATAGGACCCGTTTTAAAGACTAAGGGATAATGGAATTTATTTGTTGTTAGTGGGTAGCATATTTATCATTTGGTCATATAAAATTGCATATTGAATTGGCCATCTGGTTGCAATAATTCGATTTTCTCTTGGACATACTGGTTGGAAGGAAAAATAAATGCATAGATGCATGATAATATATGTATATAACTTTTATGAATAATGAATTTGTTTTGATGAAACAGAAATCATTTAACTTGTTAGCTAGGTTCAAAAAGTAAAATTATATCAAATTATCAAATTTGTCTAACAACTAATATATAATGTAATTTTAATATTTCAAAAAATTTAATGCATTTATACTTAACAATATATATACATACATACATACATACATACATACATACATACATACATATATACATACATACATATAAATATATATATGTATATACATATATATATATTTGAACATGAAAGACAATTCTATGATAAGAACGTGGTAAAATTTTTATTTCAAGACCATCAATTATAACCATATATTTTCAACGGGTCTCCTTACTACAGTGAAGTCCTTCTATGGAAAGAACGTTTTGAAATTTTTATTTTAGGACCACTAATTATAACTACATATTTTTAGTGGGTCTTATCACTATGATGGGGTCCACTAGAGATGAGTAATTGTAATTTATGGTCATGAAATAAAAATTTAAAAGTCTCCTTATTGGAAAATTATCATATATATATGGCACATTCTAGCATATATCTAGGATATGTATATACTTGACTTAAAAAAAAAAAAAAAAAATCATGATTGCATTTTAAAATGTATTATTATAATTTATTTATGTAATTACAACTAAACATGTGTGATTATGATCAGTAAATGTGATCACATTTACTGATTTATTAATTATAATCACACATGTTTAATTGTAATCACATATAAAAAATTACAATCACGCATTTTAAATTGTAATCAAACATACATATATTTTTATCAAGTGTATGCATATTCCAGGTGTATCCAAAGGTGTCTATATATATAGTACTTTTACTATCAATACGTCTTAACTATAAAAAGTTAGGATGAACTAATCAAATTCATCTATTGTATTCTCTATCCTAAAACGAATTCTTTCTCCTATTTAATTCAAATGCAATTGATGAATTTAATTGGTTTGTCCTAATATTTTAAAGTTGTGAGGTACTGATAGTAAAAGTGTGCACACACACACACACACTCTATATATATATATAATAATTCTACCATCAGTGTCTTATAATTTTAAAATGTTAGGACGAACTAATCAAATTCGTTCATTCCATTTGAATTAAACATGAGAGAGAATTTATTTTAGGAAAGAAAATGCAATGAATGAATTTGATTGGTTCGTCCTAACTTTTTAAAGTTAATAGGCACTGATAGTAGAATTACTCTATATATATAATACATATATTTTAGAATTTGAGATTATTCAATTTGAAATTTAAAGTTAAAATCATGGTATATATTGTCGTTATTATATTGCTTCAAGCTACATTTTCTCTTGGTTGTTATTGTTAAGGAAAGTAGCAGTTAGGAAGAATGAGTCTGTGGCAGAGTGTAATTGGCCATAACAGGACTATTCTGTCATCATATTATTGGTCCACCTTAGCAGTAGTTAGTTAGATCTAACTAACATATTAGCCTTTAATTCTCTTGTATATAAACAGTTTTTAGCTTGCTTAATAGATTGAGAAACATAATATTCACGTGATCTATTCTATCTCTGGCTACAGCTCTCTCTCTCTTTTACATGGTATCAGAGCCTTGGTAGATCAACAATGGCAGCCATGAGAGAAGTTTCAAACCCTATCAATGAGATCAATGGAAATACCACATCAATTATAAATCAGGTTCAATCTTCTTCTTTTCCAACTCATCTGAATTTCAATCTGCCTCTCAAGCTTGATCGAAACAATTTTATTCTTTGGAAGTCACAAGTTTTACCAGCCATTAGAGCATATGATTTAGAGGAGTTCATTCTAGGATTGAAAAAGAGTCCTAAAAAATACTTAGAAGCGAGTAGTGATGATTTTAGTGAAGATTCAAGGAAAGTGAATCCAGATTTTATTCAATGGAAGAAAGCAGATCAGTTGTTAGTGTGTTGGTTATTTTCAACACTAACTCCATCAATCTTAATCCAAGTTACACACTATGTGACTTATTGTGAGGTTTGGTCCACGTTAGAGAAATTGTATTCGCAACAATCTTTGGCCAAGATGATGCAGATTCGATCACAGCTTCAATCAATCAAGAAAGGCTCATCTTCAATCTCATAATATATTTCAAAGATGAAGACATTAGCTGATGCATTAGAGGCTGCTGGTCAACCTATGTCAGATAGGGATTTGATTATGCATATCTTAGAAAGATTAAGTTGTGAATATGATGCAGTGGTTGTAAGCTTGACCACACAATTGAACAGCACTGATGAAGTGTCTTTACAAGATGCACAATTTCTACTAATGAGTTACGAGACAAGGATGGAGCAGCAAGCACTGGTTTCTACCTCAATGGCAACTAGCAATGCTACTGCAAATTACTCTTACAGTGACAAGCTTGGACAACGTGGAGGAATGCAAAATTATAACAGAGGAAGGAGAGGCAGAGGAAGAGGTCGAAATGGTGGCAGGTATAACACAAGAACTATATGTCAGTTGTGTGGTAGGCCTGGACATTATAGTGCTATTTTCTTTCATCGATTTTATCAGAATTTCCAAGGAAATAGAATGGCATTTCGAGGTGGATCAAACTTAGAGACAGGACAAGGAAGTTTGCAAGGGAATTATGTTAATTTTCAGGGAAGTTTGCAGCAAGCTAATGCACTATATACACCTTTACACTCACAACATCACTCACAAGGATCAGAAATTTCTTGGTGTCTTGATAGTGGAGCAACAAACCACTGTACAGCTGAACTTGGCAACCTCAACATTAGGAGTGAATATAGAGCACTGGCACAGGCAGCAACTGAGATACTGTGGACAATGTCTCTTTTATCTGAATTGAATATGTCAGTCTCTAGTATTCCCATTATTTGGTGTGACAATATAGGAGCCACCTCACTTGCACATGATCCAGTACTGCATTCTCGTACCAAACATGTTGAACTTGATCTTCATTTTCTTCGTGATCATGTTGCAGCAAAGACTTTTGATGTTCGATTTGTTCCATCAGAGGAACAAGTAGCTGATATCTTTACTAAACCCCTGCCTAGCTCCAGGTTTGATAAACTACATAACAAATTGATTGTGGATAAATCCACCTTCAATTTGAGGGAGGATGTTAAGGAAAGTAGCAGTTAGGAAGAATGAGTCTGTGGCAGAGTGTAATTGGCCATAACAGGACTATTCTGTCATCATATTATTGGTCCACCTCAGTAGTAGTTAGTTAGATCTAACTAACAGATTAGCCTTTAATTCTCTTGTATATAAACAGTTTTTAGCTTGCTTAATAGATTGAGAAACATAATATTCACGTGATCTATTCTATCTTTGGCTACAGCTCTCTCTCTCTTTTACAGTTATTCTTGTTATTTTTCCGTAGTAGAGAATTAATATTGATCACAATCTTTCATATATGTTGGAGTAAAATTGAAATCAAATTCTGAAAATCGTGAGTTATGTTTCATAATGGGTCATATTCTTTGTATACCAAAATACTAACAAGCAATTAATTAAATAGCCGGATATTAGTAAACCTAAAAATTAAATATTTTTTAAAAAACTTGCTGCAGAGTTCTTCATATTATTGTTCGAGTGATGTACAATTACAACTTTCTTATGAGACTTTTATAACATATATTATAAAAAAAAAATCTAAAAAACCCCCTAACTAAAAGTAATATTATTGAACCCTATCTTTTAATATAAAAAATTGGTGGTTTCACATTAGTTTCACATATACTATAATTATAAACAAAAACAAAGAACAAAAGTATATAAAGAAGAAAATATACTTTCAAGTAAAGATAGATTGACAAGAAAGTGAGGAAATTCACACATATCTCTAATCTCTACCTTTAAAATACTCTGAATCCAAATTAACTGGATAGAGATCAGCTGCAGAAGTAGAAGAAGCAGTACAGTTTACGTCCAGTGAAATGCTCCGGGGCTGGCTCTGGTCTGTATTCATAGCTTGTTGTATGTTGAATTGGTAATACTTTCTCATCGCTTCAGACTTGGATTCCTCATTTGCTGAGACAACTGAATCTGGAACAAAATCTTGAACAGCAACCCTGCCTTCAAGCATGCTTACCACTGTAGACATAGCAGGCCTAACTGATGGAGACACATCAGAGCATAGAAGAGCCACATTGGCCATCACCATCACTCCTTCTTCATTGAAGTCTGACCCCAATCTTGGATCTATTAATTCCATCAACTTTCCTTGCTTTTTTAAGACGTGAGCCTAGACGAAAGGGAAAGACAAAGAAAAATAAATAAAATATGGTCCACATGACAATTGGGACTAAAAGGCCTAGTTTTCTATCTGTGGTACGGGGTATTCTCACTTCCAAGCTATAAGGATGGTAGGAACATTACGCGGTTGGGTAGTGAGAATATCATAATCTCCCAATGGATAGATTGAGTTGATCTTGGGGACATATATAAGTAAAGATACGAAGCATCACCTAGAAGGCTGTTATTTTAAATAAAGCTGCTATCGTTTAGTTTGCAACAAGAACAATAAGATGAACATTTTGATCATGATGGAACAGTGCGAGGGGTCCAGATCATTATGTGATATAAGAACCAAAAATACGAGACTAATTAAAGATATGTAGTTGGATTATGATCTTTTATTCAAATAACTATCTAAGATTTTTCATCAAAGATCATGATCATGTGTCAAGTCATATGAGGTACCATAATGAAAAATAAGACGCGCAAGAGAGAATGAGAAATGAATTACCCAATCAAGAAGATAAAAGGCATTATCTTTTTGCTGGTAAAAAGTGTTGCTCCTCCCACTAACAATTTCCAAGGCTACAATTCCAAAACTATAGACATCTGCTTTATCGGTTAAATATCCTCGCATTGCATATTCCGGTGCCATATATCCCCTAAAAACCATGAATATCATATAACCATTTTATAATTTAGGCATGCATATAATTTCTAAGAACAAAAGCATGACATAATTGGATTTGAGATGTTTTAATTTCATGACTTTTTTTCCCATATAAAAATCATGGATTGCTCTAGAAGAAATGGGAAAGAGGAAATTGGTTTATAATGCATCTGTGAATATTCTTGCCGAAAGAAAATGTTCTAGAGTAAAACGCTCGACAAGGATTTCGCCAAAAGTTCTTTCATAGTAAAATTAAAAATGTGTTGGGGATGGCTTCTCTACAGCTTTTTTTAATGTTAGAGCTCTTTTAATCTTTTTTCCTTCTTTTATTGTTTAGCATCAACTTGGGAAAAACTTTTTTAACATTAAAAATGTATTTCAAGTCTACTGAGAGAAACTCAAATTTTGGGCTTCCCAATAAACTTATTTTGAGCTTTTTTAGACATATAAATTGTCTTAAATATTATTATATTATTTAATACATTTTAAGCATCCTTTTTAAATGTAAAACTCTATTTTATTTCTCAAATACCATTAAGTAATTTCTTAGACTATCTATCATTTTAAAAGTACATAATCAAACATTATTTAACTTTTTGTTAGAAGCTCAATCTTGTTAGACTTTACTCCAAAAGATCTGTTCGTAAAAGCTCTACTTGAAAAGTCAACCAAGCACACCCACCTTCAACAAAAGCATTACAAGAATTTCCAACAAAGATCATGTCCAATACTAGTGCTTTTCAGAATGCACTTATATGTACTTTCTTGAACGATAATAAATTTTTGGCTAACAAATTATGTCAAGTGCTTTTCGAATAACATTTTTTAATTTATTTTCAATTATAAAAAGACATAAAAGCAAATATGATTTACTCAACAACACTACAAATAAAACTATCAACAATTTGAAATGAACTACTAGAATTTATACCTAAAGTTACTAGGATTTGTTTAAACTTGTATATGATCAACCAAAGTACGGCGAATAATTCCCATAATGTTATTCTATATTTTGATATTGATAAACCATTAACATTTTATAATAAAATAATAATAAAAATGTAAATGAGTTTTAAAAGAGTTAGTATGAAGCAACTCACAAAGTGCCAGCAACTCGGGTGCTTATGTGGGTATTATCCTCTTCATCAAGCTTGGCAAGACCAAAGTCAGATATTTTAGGATTGAGATCCTTGTCAAGAAGAACGTTTGTGGCTTTAATGTCTCTATGCACGATCTTAAGTCTTGATTCTTCATGGAGATAAGCCAAACCTCTTGCTATACCAACACAGATTCTGTGTCTTGTAGGCCAGTCTAAATTCAGTGGATGTTCTTCTGGACCTTCAAACCACGAAAAGAAATAAGGTTTGTTTACAAGTGCATTTACGTGCAACACTATGCAAATTAAACATTTTTCTATGAATAAAATAAAAACACAATTTAAAAATCACTATCAGGTCCTTAAAAAAAAAAATCACTGTTAACTATAAGAATGAACTTTTTAAGTTTTTACCCTGTTTTTCATAAAATTGTACACTGCCTTTAGAAAAATGTCTATTAACTGCTTCTAGACCACAAATCAAATGTATTTTGATCAAGAAAATGACTTCTATTTATCTTAAGCCAAATATTGTAAAAATAGACCAAGACAATTTCGACTATACATGTTGGGAAATTGTTTACAAGCGCAACTCCATTAGTAGGAGTGGTCGAACAATTTTCTTGATCCTAGGAGGTTAAAGATTTATGTTCCACCTTTGTCTTAAAATACAAGATATGAGGAGTTTTTTCTGAATTAATCCCCCTCCACCACCATTAAAAATTAATAATAATAATTTGACCATTTAAATGCACTCTTAACAGTAGCAGAAGAGTCTTAATGTGTATATTTATATTGCATAGAGAAAGTGAGTGTGTCATTCATATCTAATTGAAATTTACCAAACAAAGCTCGGGCAAGGCTGTTATTTTCCAAGTACTCATAAACCAGCAATAACTGATTTCCTTCTATACAACATCCATAAAGCTTTACAAGATGAGGGTGCTGTAAAGCAGAAATCATTCCAATCTCATTCACAAACTCTCGATTCCCTTGCTTCGATTTGGAAGAAAGCTGTTTAACTGCAATTACACTGCCATCTGCCAAAAGGCCCTGCATATTTAAGAAATGCAACCACATTTAAAAGAAAAAGAAAATGAAAATGAAAAAAAAAAAAAAAGATTTCTATATAAGAAAGATATGCAATCATGCAAAAGAAAGTTTATCGTGATCAATAATACCTTGTAAACAGGACCAAAACCACCTTCTCCAATCTTATATTCAGGATCAAAGTTGTTTGTTGCAGCTTTGATTTGCCTTAAGGTAAAGGTACCAGTGTGCAAGTCTAGACCCTTCAAATCTAAAAAAAATTAAAGATTTAATTAGAACATGACGAATTATAAATATAAAATTGATGAGGGTTTGAGAGTTGTTCCCTAAAAACGAATTTGTAACAAGGAAATGAGAAATTCATTTAATTTTTGAAGATGAGAATGTGTTTAGTAGTGTCTATCAAGAATAGTCTATTGAGAACAAAAATAATGAAAATCTGCTTGCCTCAATATCTATAGAAATATGTAGAAGGTTTGTGATTTCCCAAAAGCATAACAAACATCCTAACCTATTTTTTAATATTTCACTAGTTTTCAAAAACAAACTTTGTGTTTGCAAATTATTGTTTTTCGCTAAAAATATTAAGCATATCACTTATCTACTTAAATTTGTATAGCAGAAAACAGAATTTAAAAATTGTGATGAAACCATAACATTTTTCATTCGTCAATTTATTAATCAAGAAGTCAATCAAGAATCATGCAAAATCATTGTATGGATGCTATCACAATCAATAAATTATCTGATCCTCGATGCATCATATGCATGTTAACTGTAAAAAGATTTATCTGCTCAAATGCAATAAGTAATACCTAGGTCCATTTTACTTTTGGGTCTTAGACAGCCCTTCCACCAAAAGATACCCAAAACCAGGATAAATAAAATGACTGCTCCAGCCACAATTCCAACTACCGTGCCCACAGATACACTACTGCTGCTTGGGGGTTTGAAATCTGCTTGATAAAAAAATTTTAGTTACAAATAGAAAAATACAAAAGCCCAAGTAGACACCACTATATATACCTCAATGGAATGCAATGTATTTATATTTACTCTATAGATACATGATAAACAAGTTTCTCATGAATCCAAATTCAAAGAAAAATTATTTTTCATTCTTTCAATATATCAAATGCAATATAAATTTATTTTTTTAAAAAAAAATGCAATATAAATTAGTTGGATTCAAATATAGTGATTTCTTTCAATGTGTTGAAAGCTTTTATTGAAAGGAAAAAAAAAAAAAAAAGCCTTCATTAGTACACATTCATAGAACCCCTAAAAAATAGAATAAAATAGAAACATTTAGTTGCGTTCAGTAAAAATTTTTAGTTCTCATTCTCTTTTATCAATTTTTGATTGAAAACAAGAAATTAAATTTTACTTTTTGAGGATTCAAAACCTGAAAAATGTATTCCGAAAAAGAAAACAATGACAATTTGTCTGACACACTATGAAGGTGATTATATATGTTTGCTTTTTTTTCTTTTTACCTTCTATTGATTAGCGAAAACATTATCTTTTAATTATTTAATTTTAATTGTTTGGTGTCTTCTCATTAAAAGCAAATAATAATAATAATAATAATTATAGTAAAAGGTAATACCAGATTTTTACAATATACTAAACTTTTAGATAAAGTTATATAATTAAATTGTATAAGATAATTAAATAATTATTGCTAGTTGTAAAAACTTTAATTATATATGACTACTTTATAGTTTTAACCAATTTTAAAATTTTGCATAATTAATTAAATACAAAATTTATGAACATTGGATATTCAGAACGAGGGAGGCCAGAAAAAAAAGACACCAATTTGGTATATCTAGTGTTTTTGTTTATTTAAGGTGTAAGAACTTTTTTGTTACTCATGTCTGTATACTTCGGTTTCAAAAACTCATTATCGAATAACTTTTACTTATATTTCTTGATTAAAAAGAAAAAAAAAACAGAAGGAATCCAAAAAATGTTAGCTATCAAATATTCTTATTTAATAAACAAATTTTACGTTTTCTCAACCTATGGTCAAGAATTACTTTGTAAATGCGAGCACAACGTAGTTTAAATTTATTTATTGTGTATGTAGGAGTGCTCTTTGATAAATTTCTTTAAGAAAAAATACTTTAAAGCACTTGAAGTGTTTCTTGATCCGAAAGTATTTTCTAAAAAACGTTTTTGCATTTATAAACTATAGAATAGAATCAAATTTCATAAGTTTTCTTATTTCGATGTAGTATATATCAAAAACACTTTTAACGCCAATAAATATATATATATATACATATAAAAAAAAAGGTATAAAGTATAAAAGCTTGTTGTGTTGATATATAGAAACATACCTGGATTGACAGATATAGCTGATATCAGAGGTCCATAAATACTTCTAAAAGGAATACCAGTTGTTCCTTTCCCAGCCCAGTATAAGCGAATCTCCAAGGTATTGTTCGTCACGGCAACAGTAAAGTTTTGTATGGTCGCCTTACCAACACCACCAGCTTCATCCTCAATATTAAAATCCTTAAGCACCAGGTTTCCCTGCTTAAAATAATACTACAAAATTAACTGAACTTCATATGGTAAAAATGGCAATAAAGTTTGTATTTCGGCTTTAGGAGAATCTAAACTCAGGCAGAAATTGAATTTAATTACAGGCTGAATCGAAGGCACACTTGCAAATGCTTCTCTAAAAAAGCAATTCTACTTAGTTTCTGTAATAACATCTACAAACAATTTTTTGAAAACACACTTGTGAAGTGCTTTTTGAGAGAACTTTTGTGGATTCAATACTTCTCTAATCAGATAATTCAAATGATTTTCATTCCTGGAATTTTTTTTTTTTTTTTTTCAACTAAACTATACAAAATATTCATAAAATTCCTTTTATTGTTAAAAAATGCTTTTGACAATGCTTAGAGAACTCTCAAACAAACTATATATACAGGTTTATTTAGAATTGTTTCTATTAAAAGTGCTTCCGAGAATATGCACTACATACAAAATCATTTAAAACTTTAATTAATTTTTGTATCTAAAATTACTCTCTATAAATTTATCTATCGTGTATTTTTCGTAAAAATCTCTTTATTTTTTTATATATTCTTCTCAAAAACAAAAATATATACAAAAATGTTTTGAATTATTTAAAATATTTTTCATGATACTTATAAATAAAGTCTCTACAGCTCTATAAAACTTGGCTGCCCTGAATTCAACATTGGTGAGAAATTTGTGGTGTATTAGAAACTTAGTTGAACAAGCAAGTAATCTACAACACTTACCTGAATGTAAACATCAAATATGCGCCTTCCAAAACTGCTATATGTTTTGTCATCTGTAAAAATTATCTCCGCAAAGTGGAGGTTTACTGAGTAGTTTCCATTTCCCATACAGAATCCATAATAAGTCAGGGAAATTGGAGAAAGCCTTGCTTGCATGTAGAGCTCGGAATCATTCATCATAAGTCTTCCTGTATTTGTCCAAATATAGATCATTGGAAGAGGTTCATAATCTAAGAAGTGACCAGTGTTGCTAAATGCCCAGTTACTGCTTCTACTTAAAAAAAAATTTGAAGGTCCACCACGATCGCTATCTTCTTCAAAAGTATTTCCATTCACTGTCTTTTCTATCCCCCCACAATTTATATGAAGAGAGTAGTAAGCTGGGGCAACAGAAAAGGTAAGCAGTTAATTAGTACCTATTGAACAAATAACTAAGGCCTGTTTCTATACTAATTATATAATGTCACTTTCAAAAAACAAAGTCATAAGATGGAAATAAAGATTTGAAATAATTAAGATTCTAGGATGTGTTTTATTTTAGAAATAGTTTATTTGAACAAAAACAATGAATTATCTCAAGTATTAGAGCGTGTATTTTAGAGAAGTAGAAAAGAGGTTTTGTACTAAATTTTCTATATCCTGTTGTGAAAGTAATTTTCTTGAAACAAGAGTTTCGCAAATGTTTGCTCGCAAATGTCCACTAATAAAATTTAGGCTATATGGCTGGCATAATATGACAGCAGTAGTTATTTATGGTGACAACCCCTCAAACTGAGGATCTAAATTGAGTTTCCAAAAGGAATGTTATATTAAGAGAGGACCCATGAATGAACATAAATATCCAAGAATCCCGAGTACGTAGGCAAATAAAAGCATATTTAACATTGCAACTTACTCCTTTGACACTTGACATCTCTCAAACATGAAACAATTCCCCCACTACAAAAATATTAAAATAAAGGTTAGCATTCTGACAACACGTAATACATAATTAAATTTTTGTTAAATAACAGGTAATTAATAAAGGCCATGCACAACAAATTTAAATTGCAAATAAAGGTTAAAAACAAAAAGGGCTATTGAGAGTTCTTGAATTGTCAGTTTAAAACGTACGATTTGCTGTCATTAGAAGAGCTTGCAAACAAATTCCTACAAAAATGATAAAAAGTAAACGAGGTTAACTTATAGATCATAACCAAAGTATCTCAAACTTTTAAATTAATCAGTTTCCGACACTCTACAGAGAAGAAAATTCAGCAACGGCCAGTAGCATTCTTACACTGTTTGTCGTTGACAGGCTCCTGAGGTTTTAGTAGTGAAATTGTTATATGAAAGATCACTGCACATGTAAATTTTAATGTAATTTGTCATCTTTCAAAATGCATCTCAAATGAAAAAAAGGCTTAATAAACCACAAATGTTTGAGGAAATGTCTTTATTAATTTTCTCAGCGTGCTCAATAATAAATACAAATGCAGGAAAATGATTGCTCTTAAAGAAATGGATACAAATACAAAATGAAGTCACGTAGAAGAGTTCCAAGACATGATCTCTTGATTATAACTTCACTTTGACATTATGTATGGTAAACAGTACCATTGAAATCTTAAGCTTGCAGATAAATGGTCCAAAAAGTGATTGAAAATGTAGCATTTTGATACAAAAGAAAACAGGAATGGTCTTTTTTCTTCAATTGCGAGCATTATTTGCACCACTGAAAAAGAAATTCAAGGCACATAAGGGCTGATCATGTTTTAGCAGAGCTATGACTAGAAAATATCAATCAGAAGTCATCTGGGATGCAGAGTCACATTCAGGGTCAGATTGTGTGTAGATATATAATTCTAAACAAGATTTAATGTACTAGACCAAACATCTATATGCATATATAAAAGTCTCACAAATTAATAATGACTTAATAAAAAAATTGTTCAACAAAGTACACAAAGCATGGTAAAGAGAAGTTTACATATTGCCTTTCCCCAACATCCCAGGAGGCACCATTCCGGTAAGCAAGTTTCCAGTTAAATATCTGAGCAAAATAAAGATAGTAAACCCAGTAAACAGATACATATATATATATATATATTGTAATTATACAGCTCATAGTTCCCTAGAATGGAAAACAGTTGCCTACATTTTGGTGAAGAAAATTCAGGTTGAGAAAAAAAAAATTGCTTACAGATTACGAACATATGATAGACCAGTAAAGCTACTCGGAATTTCTCCACTTAGTTTGTTAAAGCTGAGATCTCTGCAAGAGGAATCATAAATCAAACAGTAGATAACTTAATGTCTTTCAGAAATTCTGTGCAACCAAGGATTCCTAATCCGAACGCTGGTAAAGAAAAGCTCATCAAATAATTTCATTGCAACAGGTCAACCAACAAATTAGGGAAAGCTGTCAGTTTACAAAAACATTTCCAGGTCACTAGGAACCCATAACCATATAAAAGTTGGTACTGTTATTTTATTTTAGTACGTAACGCCCTCCAGTTTTTAAACAACTTGAATTGAATATTTATGCCCTAACAAAAGATAATGAAAATCTGAGCTATGCATGAAGTCAAAAAGAACATCAAAGTGGAAGAGGAACGTTTTTGAAGATGTTCTTTGTTTCAGCTGCCAATAGAAGAAGGCTAAATAAGAGAAGTTTATACTACTGACAAGAATAGCAAGTTTTTCATTTGCCCAAGATATTCAGGTAGCTGGCCAGTGATATTGCAACTTCTCAATATCCTGAAACATAATCAACCATTATTACTTTCAACTTCTCGAAGGCCAATGATATTTTGAATTGTGTCAGTTTGTATAATTTGCTTACAGTATCTCCATGTTCTTCATGTTACCAAGTGGTGGAAAAGTTGCTTCTGGTCCATTCAAGTCACTAATTCTCCTGCATATGTGGATTGCAATTCAACAAGAATTAGCCTTGTACAAACCAAATAATTATGATACTCTAAAAGTTACGAAATCTGTATCCAGTGCACAATACAGCATTGATATTAACCCAATTACGAAAGCAAACTTACAAGTCGGATAATTTTGTAAGATTAGCAATGCCAGAAGGAATTGGCCCAACCAAACCACTTGCGTGAATCACTCTGTTTTTACAAATCTTTGATTTCGTTAGTTGATCATAGTACAATGTTCTATAAAAAAATATCAGAGAGAATAAAGCTCCTACAGTTTCTTAAGATTTGTCCAGTTCTGAATAAAATCGGGTATTTGTCCAGTGAAGTGATTGTCGCTTATTCGACTGCAACAAATTGGAACAAGTTATGATTTTAATGCAATAAGTAATCGGATTGAGTTCATAACAAAAACAGTGATAATAAGAGACATCAGAAGCTTACATGTCCGTTAGTGTGGTCAACTTAGCAAATGTTTCAGGTAATTCCCCAGTAAAATTGTTGGAGCTAAGAAGACTGAAATGTTAACAACGATAACAATCAAAGCATAATCAGATTTATAAATAATATTTTTTTTAAAAAAAAAAAAGAATTATCCATTTAAATATTGAATCTCACAATATTTTTCTACAATATCTGATTACGTGTCAAATGTCCAAGTTAGATGAATTCTCTTACAGTCTTTCAAGGTTGGGTAGATTCCCGAGCTCTGGAGGCAAACTTCCTGAAAACTGATTGAACTCCATTGTTCTATATGGTTATCATACGAAATTTAAAATAAATATAATATAAATAACTATATAGTCCTTATCTAATTAGTGCGCAATAATTTTAACAAATATTACTCTGAACTCGATCTATGATATGAAAGATATTAATTTAAGCTTTCAAGTCATGATAGGTCATAAAAATTGATCATCAACACTTCTTAGATGATGAAATTTTAATTGGCACTTTCATATCATTGATCAAGACCATCTTAACTTGATAATTTCAAAATTGAGAAATGAGAACAATGTAAATAAAGTTATTTTGCAAAATTGAGAAAAATAAATAATGGGAAACATAGAGACTCACAATTCAGCAAGAGTTGAAATGTTTGCTAGAGCTTTTGGGATTGGACCGGTTAACCGGTTTCCAATAAGGAAACTGAAACAACAACACCATGTCAGTTTTAACACAAACAAATAAAATAAAGTGCCGTTTGGAAGTGCTTTTGAAGAAAGCACTTTAGGGAGGCGTACATATTGACAAGTTTGAGGGAGCCCCATTCTGGAGGGATGGAGCCGTTGAGGTAGTTACGTGTAAGGTCACTGCAAGAAAAGTGACCGTTAAGTTGGTTAGTGAGAAAATTTGAGTAATTGAATTAGTTAAGAGGGGGCAAAATTGGAATGAGAAAATGTTGAATAAATATACATTTACTTACATTTCTTCAAGGAAAGGGAGCCTAACCAGTTCTGGTGGAAGAACACCTGAGAGATTTTGAGTCTTGACAACTCTGTGCATTGGGTTTATTGTTAGAGTTTAATTGGCCTTTATTTTCACCAATACTTTCTTTCTTTCAAATGTTATGAATAATTAGCAAACGAGTGTCAAAATTTGTGCAAAAACAATTGTAATTACCATGGATGATAAATAAAAAAATCAATAAAATTATCATACATAGCAATTATCACATTGTATGTATATATATATATATAAAGAGAGTAATCTCAACTATTAAAATAAATTTATCTAATAACTAAATTATAATTTGTATCAAACTAAGATGTGCAGTTGATTGTAAATGAGGTACATTCAACGATATATCTAGGTATTGATACATTTGATAAATGATAACTATAAATGAATGATATTTTTAAATTACTGATTGTATCTTATTATATCTGATTATATATTTGTTATATATGATTACAACTAAACAAGAAAATCATATTTACAATAATTGATCTTATTTAGTTGTAATTAGACATGTTTAGTTGTATTCAAATATGATAACATATAATCAATAATTTTAAAATATAATCAGTTCAAATGTATCAATACTAAAATACATTGTAGATAATCCTTTTATGTTAATCATTTTATAATATCTATTATCACATTAGAACAAAATGAGGTTGATCTCATATATATATATATATATATATATATCCATCAAACATATGCTGTAAAATTTATAAGTTCGAGTTATTTATGTCTCCCCAAACCTCAATTTTGTTATAATAGTTGAAAATCAAGTTAATTATCAAATTAAATAAAAATTAGATAAGGGGTCCACAAAAATAAACAGAAAAGAAAAGACAGAGTAGTGTGACTAAAGTAATGAAGAAAAAAGTTACTGTTTTTAATGTGAATAATTTTTCTTATACTAGTTCTTTTTTCTCTTTCCGATGAAAAAGAAATATATTATAAATATTTAAAACAAAAAAACAAAAAACAAAAACAAATGATTATCGTATGTAAAACATTGCTAATTAGTATAATTTACAAGTAGGGGGTCGCAATTCGAGTTTAAGGATTGAACTCAACTCAAACTAACACGATTAATTCGATATAAGATGATAACTATTAGTTCCTTTAATTAAATTTGAAATGAGTTAAATAAGTGATACAACATGATTATCCTACTTGTTATGGGGATTATTAAACGAGTTGAGAGGATCCAACTTGATTATATTTATTTTGAATTTGTATCGGATTGTCGTGTTGATATCCAAATTTACAGTTTAAATTAGTCTAATGTTGATATCCAAATTTACATTTTAAATTAGTCTAAAAGGTACCCCCACTGAGATAGAGAATTAGCACCACATGATAGTTTTTTTTTTTTTTAATTATATTATATTACTAGAATTGATTTAGAGAATAACTGGAATCAAATGAGATCGAATATTAGTGATACGATTTGAAGAACGACTTCCCTATAGAAGGAAATGACCCACACATGTCAAGACAGCCCTCATATGAGATGGAGAAAGCAATAAAAGGACGAGGCTGATGTTATAAGGTTTCGAACTCCCTTCTTAAGAGAGAGGGGAGTGTTAAAGGCTCAATTTTTAATCCGCTGCACTTTTTGACCGCATGACGGTAGTGTAATAATATATGTATTAAAATGGGAGGACTACTAACTCAAAGTCAACTTAAATTGGTTCTTGAATATGGCAAATTGGCAACTAGACCTACGCAGCTACCTAGATTTTTATTTTTATTTTTATTTTTTATTTTTTGTGAGGAAAAAGATAGCTCTATAGATTCTAGGCCTCTACTTTTCTCCAATGACCTTTTCAACTTCGAAAGAAGACAATACCGTGCGGTTACCAAAATCTTACTTAAAATTGTTAAAATTTATATTTCAAAAAAAGAATTGTTAAAATTTAAAAGATTGATAAATTTAATTATTAACCAATGTCTTTTTTGTTAATTAAAACCAATATACTACATATGATAAACTCATCCCATTTGATCAAATGTGATTAATGACTTGCAAATAATTATATGCACCCAAGAGAGTTGTGTTGTCATATATTATTTCAAATACCCAATTCAAGTATGTATTAGAACCAATTGTACATATGTATACATGAAAAAAAAAAAAAAAAAAAGGAAACATATTTGATTTTAGACATGTATGTCCTGAATTATAAAACAAAACATATTTTTAATACAGTTTTGTATGAATAATTAATAAAATTTTAATGCTTGAAGTTATATCCATTATTGATATTTATGGCATAAGTCATGAGGGCAGCTATTTATTAATTTTAAATACAAAAGTCCACAAAAAGTTTACAAAATTGATCAAAAGAAATTAAAATTGAGGGCTCTCCCATAACTACCTTATAATTTCATACATTAATTATGTTATCAACGGTTGAAAGTTGCATGATCTACAGTTGACAAGGTCTTTGATGTCATATATCATATAGAAGCACCATCTTCTTGACATATATAAAGAGAGAGAAAGAGAAAGAGAGAAGCATACATGCTGACGACGTGACAGAGGGTGGCGTTAGCGAAGGAGCAATTGCAGGTGACTGCATTTTCCGATCCGTTCACCGGATTCGGTGTTGTCCTACCCCATGCTTCGCTGCACGGATCCACGCTAAAATTCCAATCTGTCTTCCCTATTGTCTTTGCTATGTCACGTAAAGCTTCCACTGCATGAATTTGTAACAACCACGTGCAACTTGTCAGTCAATCAAAACAAGAAAGGTTTATAATCATATATCCAAAACAGCAATAACAATACAGATCAGGAAAAAAAAAAACTAGTAAGGTTTTTTTTTATTTTATTTCCCGACACTTTTTAAGTGTCAGAGAACTATGCTTGAATCTATGACTTAAAGCAAAAGCAGGGGGATGGTGACCTATGCCACTCCACTTGAGCACTTTTAAGGCCTTTTTGGATCATAAAGAAGTATGTTAATTGATTTTCATTTATTTCTAATCTATGAGATCAACTTAGAAGCTATAAATCAATTGCATCGTTTTCAAGTGTACGATCAAAGCAATAGAGTATTTTAACAAACTCTGTTAATTAATTACATACCTTCATCACTTGGCAGGGTGGCTCCAAAAGCAGAAGTGCTTATGAGGCAAAAAGCAGCAAATGAAAGAAAAAGAGAACGATTAAAGAACATCTCCGATGTTGCAGAAGAAATCATGCACCTTTACAATGGAGTGAAACAATTTCCAATTTGTTTCAATATGTATGAATGAGTAGGCTTTGGTAGCTCTTTAATGGTCAAAAAGAAGAGTAGACCTCGCAGAAAACGTGAAAGTCAAAGTCGTTCCCATCAACTTGTATCAATTTCTATATCTGTCCAACAACTTGTATTAATTTTTTGTTAGTGATATATGCTAATACATAAAGGACCCGTTCTCAAGATTAAGGGATGATGGAATCCATTTGCTGTTTGTTGGCAGCATACATATATCATTTGGTCATATAAAATTGCATATTGAATTAAGGGAAAATCCCAAAAAACAACATGAGGTTTGAAACATTATCCATGTACTTACAAAGGTTTCATTTTTTCCAAAATCCAATAAAAATTAATTTTACCAGAAAAGTTTAAAAAAAAAAAAAATTATAAAGACCTTTTTACCCCTAAAATTTATATTAAAAAATATAATAATTTAAAATAAAAAACTATAAATTAATAAAAATCAATCTCCACCGTCTATCTATGACAGATGGACGGTGGAGATCAATCCATCAAATTAAAATATAAAATATAAATTGATTAAAATAAAAATATATATTTTTAAAAATTTAAATAAAAAAAAATCATCATCATCATCATCTGGAAACCTAGATTTTTTCGGGTTTCCAATCACTCAGCACTGGAAACCCAGTTTTTTTGGGTTTTCAGTCACATTGGAAACCCAATTTTGGGTTTCCAATGCTTTTGGGTTTCCAGTCACAATTCTGGGTTTCTAGTGGACTAGAACCCTAAAATTTTTGGGTTTCCAGGTGGCCAGAAACCACCATTATCATCAATCATTAATCCCACCAAAAAAAATTCATCAACCCAATCATCAATCATCAACCACCAAACCACCGAAAACCAAACCCACCCATCAATCATCAACCACCAACACCAAACCACCGAGCACCAAACCCACCCATCAATCATCAATCACCAAACACCAGACCAATGGATTCGTCGTCGAACCCACAACGGCCACCATAATTATCGACCAGAGAAGAAACTGGGGAGAGAGAGAGAGAGAGAGATAGAAGGGTAAATGAGAGACCAAGAGAGAGAACCTGAGTCTTTGGTGGTGGACGAGATTCGGGTCTCCACAGATGTCACCGCCGATATGTCCACTACCATCATCACTAGTCGAATATAGAGAGAGAAGAGGAAAAGAGGAGAGAGAGAGCAAGAGAGAGAGTCGTGAGAAAAAAAATATTTATATATTTATATATTTTTTAATTTTTAAATAAAAATATCTCAATTTTTATAATTTTATATTAATATTATTTATTTTATTTTTTTATATTTGAGTTAATATTATTTAATTAATTATTCATTGTTTTTCCCTTTTTGCCCCTAGAATTAAACAATCAATCATTACAACTAACGGATTCCATGACCATCAGGGGTATTAAGGTCCTTTCGTACACCTTCAAGGAGAATTTTGGATATTTAAGTTAATGTCAAGTTTTATTTCGGATAAATATGAAACAGTGGGTTGTAAAATGGATAACGTTTCAAATCTCATATTGTTTTTTGGGATTTTCCCTTGAATTAATTGGCCATATTCTTGTTGCAAGCGATTCCTTTTCTCTTAGACATATTGGTTAGAAGGAAAAATAAATGAATAGATGCATGATAATATATGTATTTAATTTTTATGAATAATGAATTTTGTTTTGATGAAATATTATATCAAATTATAAAATTTGTCTGACAACTAAGATATAATGTAAGTTTAACATTTCAAAAAATAATAATAATAATAACCCTATCCATCAATTTGAGCCCTTGGAGCCACTCCAAGAGCTCCAATTGATGGTTAAAGTTAGTGGTTGGGTAATGTGATTAAACCCAAAAATTAATGTAATATATATATATATATACTTGAAAGATCATTATATGGTAAGGACATCATGAAATTTTTATTTCAAGGCCACTAATTATAACCATGCATTTTTAGCAGGTGTGGTGGAGTCCTTCTATGGTAAGACTGTCTTGAAATTTTTTTTTTCAGGACCACTAATTATAACAACATTTTTTTAATCTATCTCATCACTATAGTTGGGTCCATTAGAAACGAATGATTATAATTTATAATTTTGAAATAAAAATTTAAAAACCTTCTTATTGAAAAAGTGTTATATATATATATATATAGTGATTCTACCATTAATATTATCCTAACTTTAAAAAGTTAGAATGAACCAATCAAATTCATCTATTGTATTTAAATTAAATAAGAGAGAGAATTTATTTTAGAACGAATGGTAAAAATACTATATATATATATATATATATATATATATACATTTCAGATTTTGAAACTTAAAGTTAAAATCATTGTATATATTATCGTTATTATATTGTTTCAAGCTACATTTTCTCTTGCTCATTATTATTGTTATTTTTTTGAAGTAGAATTAATATTATTCACAATCTCTCATATATGTTGCAGTAAAAGTTAAATTATAAGGACAAATTAATTTATATTCAATAAAATGATCCTTCTATAAATTATATGATACTATAGCTAGTTTAATGCGGCATTCAAAGCTCACTAATCTCGACCGCTTATCCTGTATATGATGTTTGGAGATTTTCGACCAATTTAAGTAGAGGTTTTATATTTTATTTGAAAAACCAAAAAAGGATATTTTATAAAAAGAAATCTTTTACTTTAGATGGATGATACACCATACATCAATTTTTTTTTTTTTTTTTTTAAAGCAAATTTTTTTTTTTTTTTTGAGGAAGCAGAGAATGAATTACAATTGGCAATTCAGGCTTCACGTATGTCAACATTCATACTCCATCAACACAATTAATTGGCTGGTTGCTAGTCGGTGACGGTGCTTTTTTCGTTTTTCCTTTCTTTTTGAATGGGGTGACAGCTCTTCTTTTCTCAGTCAACTAAGAATATAGTTTTTGTGTGAATACTAAGATTGTCACGGATTATAAATTTGACATATAACTAATCATCATTATAATTAATTATCTATACAATACACTATAACTTAAAGTATATATAAATTTTATAGAAACAATTTAATTAAATTGTATAAAAATATATTTGAATATGCAATTTTAATTTAGTGCAGAATGCCTTGAATATGAACATTAACGTATTGTTTGTTTCATGTAAAACAATTTTTTTTTTTAAAAAAAAAATAGTTAATAGTTAAGAGTTAAGATAATGTTCAAATACCAATATATACCGACCTAATTTTATTTTAAATTAACTAGTTGAAATAAACTTAAAAATGGGATATTATGAAAAACCCCTGAAAAGCAAAATAATCGAAATTTACCCCCGGTTTTCATTTTGTTAGGTGAACCGCCCCCTGCTGTTTAAAAAAACCAACCAGTGTTAACATTCAAGAGTAAAATGATAATTTAATAAAATAATTAAAATTTTAAAATGAAAAAAATTATAAAAAACTTTAAAAAGAATTAAACTTAAAAAATATATATATATAAAACTTTTTAAAAAAATTAAAATTAAAAAAAAAAAATTCTTATCATCAACCTAATTTACCAATTCAATCTATTAATCCAAAATCCTAAACATAAAAACACATTAACAACATCACCCAAAACTGATGGAACTAACATCACAAACAACAATTTCAAAATACCAAAACAATCTAAAAACATCAAAATCCAACAACCAAAAACAACTCAAAGAAAAAAAAAAAAAAAATCCACAATCAACCAACCAATTCGAACCCTCAACCAACCAATTCAAACCCAGTTTCTGGGTTCGAAGGAACCTAGTTCTGGGTTCCAACGAACCCAGTTCAACTGGGTTCCAATGGAACCCAGATCTGGGTTCGAATCGAACCCAGAGAAGTAGAAGAGCAGACGAGCAGAAGAAGAGCAAAAGAAGAAGAATCGAACCCTAAGAAGAATAAGAGCAGAAGAAGAAGATGAGCAAAAGAAGAAGCAAAAGAAGAAGAAAAGCAGAAGCAGAAGAAGAAGAAGAAGAGAGAGTGGAGAGAGAGAGATTTTGTGTGAAGAAATTTTTTTTTTAAATATGTTATTTTTTATTTAATATTTTAATTAATTAATAATTTAAAGGATATTTTAGTCATTTCATAAGTTTGAAGGGTATAAGAGGAATTTTATACGATATGGTAAGGGTATTTTGGTCATTTCACTATTTCAGATGGAAAATGTTAACATTTTGGATAGAAAGTTAACGGCAGAGAGTGGTTCACCTAATAAAATGAAAACTGGGGGTAAACTTCGATTATTTTGCTTTTCAAGGGTTTTTTTGATAATATCCCCTTAAAAATTAACTTTAAAATCTTATATCATAAAGAAAAGAAAAAACTAGGGGGTTGGGTTGTCATATCATAAAACTATCTTAAAAACAATATATCTATAGATATTTGGTTACTTTGAAGACTCTTTTCAGATTAAAAGACAAGCCGCACTCTTAAAAACCTAATTGAGCAATTAATTATTTTAATATTCCATGTGTTCGAGAGTTTTGAAAAACTTCTTTACATTCAAGCGTATCTATTAACTATATATAAAAATGGGAAGAGAGACGTGAACAGTACAAATTCCACTCCCTTGATTTTGTTTGAAACTGAAATTACATTTTTACCCTCTATTTCCTTATGTGTGAATGCGTCAGAAGATTTTATTTTCAAAAATGATAAAACCACCTTCTAGGACACCAAGCCTTGTCATATCATATCATGCCACATCTTCCACTCCATGCCATCCATTAATGTACCAAAATTATATATTACTGTTTTCTTTTCATCTAATAAATATTTTTGTATCTTTTCTATACAAAGTTGACTATTCCTGCCTCAAACATCAATTGTTTCCTGCCTCAAACATCAATCGTTGTGCTTCCTCCCAGTCTTCCATCAATCACTTTGCTATCAATTGTTATACTCCCACGTGAAGTGTCTCCCACT
Source organism: Nephelium lappaceum (assembly GCA_021234005.1). Taxonomy (NCBI): domain Eukaryota; kingdom Viridiplantae; phylum Streptophyta; class Magnoliopsida; order Sapindales; family Sapindaceae; genus Nephelium; species Nephelium lappaceum. The sequence continues at coordinate 24,933,398 of CM037996.1, forward strand.
CCATGCCTATAAAGATAAATAAATCATCAATCTAGAAATTTCAATGTACGGTGTCATTGAGTACAGAGTTGGTGATGAGATGAGATTTAAAATTGGTGAATAAATCCACAACTCCACATCGCTTATATATATTTAAACCATATTAAACTATAATTACATTTTTGCCCTTCATTGAAAAGGAAAACTAAAAAACAGATATTTCCAAAAAAAAAAAAAAAAAAGTGGCATTCTTCAAAGCAAAACACACATGATCCTAAAATTTATTAATAATAGTTAATAGATTACATAAACATACTGCAAAACTAAAATGACAAAAAGGTAAATAAATCCCTAATGCTTGCTTCTGGTTGGAAATTCAAGAGTAAAAAATGGTTGAGTACTGACAGAAGGTATGGGTGGCAGTACGGTAGTAATTACTTGACTGTAGTGATGAGATGAGATTTAAAAAGGTTTCATGGATGCTCTGTTCTGTTTAGCTGGCTGACTACTCTGTGTCGTCGCCTTCAGATACGAGTCCTGGGTTCTGGATTTTCTTCAAAGGTCAGCTATTTTTCTTATGTCATCTGTGTAAAAAACTTTTTGTTGGTGTAATTATTTATGTTAAATTACATAATCTACACATAGTTGTAGTTGTTAAAAAATATAATCTCACTAGAAACAATCTATTTCGGATCTCTGCTCAGTAAAAACTATCAAGATTTCAAAAAAAAAAAATACTTAAGGAAAAATTACGAAATCCAAACAATAACTCACCAAAATAACAACAACAATAATAATACTCAATAGAAATAGTCGTAGAACGTGTCAGAAAAATAAAATGAGGAGTAGATCTGACCTGTAGAACCAAAGACCATAGATTAGAGACCGCTTGAAAGTGGTTTTAACACTATTATGATTTTAAAAAAAAAAATTAAGGAAAAATTACAAAATCCAAACAATGATTCACTCAAACAACAACAACAATAATAATAATAATCAAATAAAAATAGCAGTAGAACATGCAAGAAAAATAAAATAAAATAGGGAACGAATCTGACCTGTAAAACCAGAGACCAGATATCAGAGGCCGTCTGAAAGTGGTTTCAACACCATCTAACTCAACCACGAAACCACAAATAGTCTCTTCCATCACCAACGACAACCCAAATCAATCACCAAAACCATCTGAACCAGTACCTTGACCACTAAACCAAAGTAGCCAAATCCAACCAACCAAAACCAAAGCAAACTGGGTTAACCACCCATCGTACTAGAGACATAGCAGTAGAACATGCAAGAAAAATAAAATAAGGAATAGATCTGACCTGTAGAACCAGAGACCAGATATCAGAGGCCATCTGAAAGTGGTTTCAACACCATCTAACTCAACCACGAAACCACAAATAGTCTCTTCCATCACCAACGACAACCCAAATCAGTCACCAAAACCATCCGAACCAATACCTTGACCACTAAACCAAAGTAGCCAAATCCAACCAACCAAAACCAAAGCAAACCGGGTTAACCACCCATCGTACTAGAGACAGCAACAAGGAAGACAAGGGAGACAGAGACGAGAAGGAAAAGAAAGAAGTAAGAGAAAGAAAGGAAACAAGAGAAGGGAGAGAAGAGAGATGAGGACTCTGGCAGATCGTTACTTTGACGATGGAGAAGCGAGGAAAAGAACTGAAAAAGAAGACATGAGAGAACAAATTGGAGAAGAGGTCGAGAAATTGATAGGAGAGGTAGAAAGAAGAGATGGAAAGCAGAGCTTAGGAAACAACAAAGAGAGAAAAAGAGAAAGAGGCGTGAGGGAATGAGAGAAAGACAGAGATAGAGGAGAATTTATTTATATTTAATTATCATTTATTTTTAAATCAATATTTTATTTATTAATTTGAATATTTTATTATTTGATTTTAAAATATGTCAGACATATAACGGTAAATTTAGGGTCTTATGAGGGTAAATGAGTCTTTTTGATAATTCCATCATTATAAAGGGCCAATTGCATCTTTGGCATTTGTAGCTGTCCAAATATGTGTAATTAGTTGTTTTTTCCTTGTTTTTTTTTAGTAAAAGTATGTAATTAGGGTTTGTCATACTTATTCTATTTTAATAAAATTAAATTAAAATTTAGTATTTTTAAATGTGTTTGATAATAGTTTTCAAATATTGTAAATTCATCAATTTCATTCTTTAACCATAATTTTAATGGTCAAAGTTTAATGAAAAAATATGGAAAAACTATTTTACCACTCATGAGCCTATGAAATTATTTATTATCATCATGATATAGATTATGATGAAAATGCTCCTAATTTAATTTATAATTTTAGCTTCATAAAAAGAAAAACAATTTATTTTGAAATAAAATTAAACTTTAAAAACAAAAAGAAGAAAGAGTTGAATTAAACTTAATAGAAGAAAAAAAATTGTTGCAGACCATTTTTGAACAAATATGTTTGGTAAAATTATCTAAATTTTCCTAGAGTATTGTAAATTCATCAATTTCATCTCTCTAATCATAATTTTAACGGTCAAACTTAACAAAAAAAAGAACAAACAAACCATTTTATTATTCATGAACCTATGAAATTACCTTATTGCTTTTTTGAAATAGAATGCGAAGAAATTCCCCTAATTTAACTTATACGTTTAACTTTAAAAAAGAAACAATTTGTTTTAAAATAAAAGTAAACTTATAAATGAAGGAAAAAAAAGTGTCAAATTAAACTTAATAAAAGAGGAAAAATATGATTCTAGATCATTTTTGAACAATTTGGAATTGAGTGTGATACTTACGCTAAAGTACTTGGATTCTCCTAAATTTTACATTATCTAATGCTGGCTTATTTCTCTTAATATCTTTAGATTGGAACAACTTTCAAGTTGGAACTTCGAGATTATAGTTTTCATAAAAGGTATTTATTGTGGTTTCAATTTTTTGTCTTATAACATTGTTTTATATATCTCATTTGTCTTGAGTGTATTACAATTTAATTGATTAAAACAATTATTTCATGCCAATATTAGTCTTTGATATGCACATGTTATGAATGTAAGTGTTTTTTTTTAATTATTGTTGTTAGTATATATTTTCTATGGATTGTTGGTGTTGATTTCTAAGCTAATTTGCTTATTGTTAAGTAGATGAACTATATTCATTGTTTATACCGATAGAATTTAAAAACTTCGAATTTGATTATTAATATGTTTTCATATTAATTAGTTAAGTAGAGAAATTTTGATGGAAGATAAAGTTCAAAAACAGAGTTGGTATGCACTTTTATCTGAGGAAGAAAGAGAATTAATTCGTAAGAAAAGAAGAGAAACATATGCTAGAAAAAGAGCTATTGAGAAGGAAACCACTGATCAAGGAAACCAAAGAGGTATATGATTATAAATGGTTATAAGAATTAGGCAAGTGATTTGTTTCCTCTTTTAATAGTAAAAGATGATCTATATGCAGAGAAAAAGATACACACAATTAATATTGCAAAAGATAATAGGGTTTTTTACTTTGCAGAACAAGTTCATTATAAATGTATTAAGTCCTTTGTTAGAGTAGTCATACTTTTCTTTTTTTAGATATGAATAAGTTTAAATCATATAATAACATATGCCATAATCAATACATGCAAAGACGGTACACAAGCCAAAGAGTGTGGGAAGAAAAACCAATAACCAAAAATTTAGAAAGTGTCTACCATAACTTGGAAGTAAAAAAGAATGTAAGATGAAGAACGTGTCATTTTGTTTGTGTATAAGTAAAGCATGTTCTTTAACAATAAGTATTTAGACTTTTGTTTTGGGATCTTTTAAACACTCTTTTGAAGCTTAAGATCCAAAAAACTGTGATGTACATACAAAAGCTTTAAACATTATGCACACTAATTATATGTATAGTCTCCCTTTTATATATAAAATACTGTAAATAAACTGTCTTTTTACTATATATATATTTTTAATTACTCTCTTCTGAATATGAAATGTTTGATGTGATTTTTATAATTACTTAAAATTTTATTGATATATAAAAATGCATTAAATCTTCATTTCCTATCTTCTAATTAAACTGAATGTATTATAATTATAATTAAACTTAGAATTATTTTCTATGACATCATATATATGTGATAATAATTTAAATAAAAAAAATATGATTAATTCAATGGTTAAATTTAAATATCCAATCAATATAAATTATAAATAATAATATTTAATTCTTTTAATTTTTAAACTTATTAAATAAATAAAATGAATATAAATTTAAGCACGTGCCTTGCACGTGCAGTCAAACCTAGTATTAATAAGAACCTTTGACTACTTGGATTACATAACTTCGAGAGCTTTGAAAAATTTCTTCACATTCAAACGTAAATTAATAAGAACTTTGACTACTTGGATTCCATAACTTTTTAAGTTATTTATCTGCAAGCTTTAACAAATATAATAATATGTTAATTATTTGATAAGCAGAAGTATTCAATTAATTATATGGTAATATTGGTATGGCATGATCATGGCGGTACGGAACTTGCAAGTCTAATTGTATCTTAATTAATTTATCTAACCTTTTAGAGTTGACTTTGCATATGACAAATGACATAGCCTAAGATTTGACTTCATGGAGATGTGCCACCAAGTAAAACTATTTAAGAGTGCCTACGACGCCTGGGAAAAATTTTTGCTACCTTAGCACAAGTAGAACTTATTTATTTCTGTTTCCCAAAAAAAAAAAAAAGAAAAAAAGAAAAACCACAACTTATTTCACGTTTGTAATCTACTTTAATTGGAAATTATTGTTTTAATATCACTGTATCAGTAGTGTAATGCTATATAGTAATTAGTACATTTAAGTTTTTTGAAACTATCTGGAACTCACCTGGATTTAGTATATATATTTCACACAGTAAACTTTAACAAAATAGCTTTGTAAGGCATACTAACAAAGTAAATGGTCGTGGATTTCACTTTTACTTCCATGCGTTCATGTCCTGTAATATTAATATGGTATCAAATATTATATAATATTTAATTTAAATACATCAACAAGTAGTCAAAAAAAAAAAAAAATCTACAAGCTTTCACGGCCAGTGTTATATTTAAAAATATATATATAATAAAGTATATTAGCTTTCATTTCATATGTGAGATCTTAGAAGTTAACGTATACGACGTATGGATTGGTAATAGCAATTAAAAAGTCAATGGATTGCATTAAAAACTTTGCAGGAAAGCCTGAGACGCCAAAGAGGACTACAACGTCCACAAAATTGGGATGTCTCTTGTCTCTGATTTTCCACAACGAAATATCACATGTGTGGGGCACCGCTGTATTATTTATTGCGGTATTATTAAAAAGCAATAGCTAAACTCTTTTTTTTTAAATGCCAACACATTTAAAGTTGACAAAATGCATGTCTGCACTCGCACCAAGTCCAAACGCGTATATTTTGTTAGTCTTCGTAGACCCGGGGTACACCCGGATTTGATCAAGTCAGACTCGAGTCGATCGAGTCAAATTCGGGTTTGGCGGGTTGACCCGGTCAAATCGGGTTGATTTGAATTTCTTTTTAGAAAAAATTTACTAAATTTTCTCGAAAAAATCTTTATGGGCTAAAAGATTTAATGACTCCAAGATTCCAACATTTTTTTAAAAGAAAATAGTTTTTTCTACTAAATCAAAATAGACTAATTTCACATCACATAATTCATTCCATAATCATTCTTGTCAGATTTTGCAAAAAAACATGTCATAATCAAAATTAAACATAAAATAACATTAAATGTAAAAATTTATCCTTAATTTACATTTCAAAATAACAAAAAATTATAAATATAAATATAAAAAATAGAATCAAGATGATGATGACTCTTTCTCATCTTATTTATGATATATTTCTTCCTCTGGAACGCCCTTCCACCAAAGGATACCCAAAACCAGGATAATTAAAATGACTGCTCCAGCCACAACCCCAACAACTATGCCCACAGATACACTACTGCTGCTTTTATGTTCTGATGTGGGTATGAAATCTGCTTGATAAAAAAACTTTAGTTACAAACAGAAAGATACAAAAGCCCAAGCAGACACCACTGTACATACCTCAATAGAATGCAATGTATTTATATGTACTCTATAGATATACGATAAACAAGTTTCACATGAATACAAATTCATAGAAAAATTATTTTTCGTTCTTTCAATATATCAAATGCAATATAATTTATTTAATTATATATTATTACTTTATAGATTTAACCAATTTTAAAATTTTACATAATTAATTAAATACAAAATTTATGAACATAGGATATTGAGAAGGAGGGGGGGGGGGGGGGGGGGGGGGGAAAAAAACAAACACCATTTTGGCATACCCAGTACTTTGTGTGAATGTATATGTTATTGATGATCAAACCACTACAAATAAATCTGGCAAACCTATGCAACCTGGAACCACTACAAATAAATCTGGCAAAGTTGTGCAACCTGGAATTAACAGGGTTGTACAATCAAGATCAACTCAAGTAGTTCAAGCTGATAGTATACAAGTTGAAGGGCACAATAGTGCATGTTTAATTTCTTTAGTAATTTATATGTCTCAATTGAAGCATAGACTAATACTATCATTAATTAGGGGTCCTTATGTATTTGTTCTCTTGTTTTTTTTTTTTTTTTTTTTTTTTGCCCATTTATGATAGGGGTGGCAAAACGGGTTGGCGTGTCGGGTTGAACTCGATTTGATTAGATTCATTTATGAATTCGACCAATTCGACACGAATTCGTTTATAAAACGGGTCGATATTTTTGGATTCAACACGAATTCGTTTATAAACGAATGACACGACACGACACGATTAATTCGTTTATTAAAGAAATCACAAAGGATCCAAACCCGTTAACCCGGTAACCCGTTAATTCGTTTAACCCATTTAACTCGTTTAACCTGTTTAATTCGTTTAACTCGTTTAATTCGTTTAACTTAAATAATATTTTAAACACAAAAAAAAATAATAATAATTCACAACTAACCACCTAATTCAACACATAAAAACCAACACATTAAATCAACTACATAACATTCCATATCATTCATAATTAAAAACCATAACAAAATAAAATCATGCTCCAACTCAATACAAATCCATAGAAATTAAAATTATTTAACATTATCATTCTCCAAACACAAAACATTATAATTTCAATTCTTCCCCCTTTGATTCCAAGGGGACCTCCAATTCTCCAACCTACACAAAAATCACAAAAAAAAACATTAGATATCTACATTTTACAATTTTAAAATTTAGAAATATAATTATGAGAGTTTACCATTAAGTGGGAAGAATGAGCTGCGTGTGGGTGTGGTGCGATCGTGGAGAAAAGGACGAGCGGTTGCGACCGGCCGTGACAGTGGGAAGAATGAGCTGTCGTGTGGGTGCGGTGCGGCTGTGGAGAAGAGGACGAGCGGCTGCAACCGGCGGTGACAGTGGGAAGAATGAGCTGCCGTATGGGTGAGGTGCGGCTGTGGAGGAGCTGCGGGTGCGCTGCGGCTGTGGATGAGCTGCCGCTGCCGTTGGGTGTGGTGGGAGGAGGGAAGGAGCTGCGGGTGTGTTGTGGCTGTGGAAGACTGGCGGGTGTGGTGTGCGCTGCGGCTGTAGAGGAGTGAAGACTGGCGGGTGTGGCGTGCGTTACGGGTGTGGTATGCGCTGCGGTTGTGGAGGAGTGAAGACTGACGGGTGTGGCGTGCGCTACGGGTGTGGTGTGTGCTGCGGCTGTGGATGAGTGAAGACTGGCGGGTGTGGCGTGCCGCTGCGGCTGTGGAGGAGTACTAGTGAAGACTGGCGGGCCGACGGCTACTGAAATGGAAATAGAAATGATAGAATAGAATGGATTAGGTTTAGTTTTTGGTTAGTGTTTATATATATATGTGTATAATTACATGTTAATCCGTAAAATTTTTTAATATTACAATTTTACCCTTAATTTAATCGTGTCAACCCGCAATTCGTTTAATCAAACCCAATTCGATTCGTTTAATAAACGGGTTAAGCGGGTCGACACGATTACGACACGAATTCGTTTAACTCCAACCCACACCCATTTATTTTTCGCGAATTCGTGTCGACCCGTTGTGTTGTGACCCATATTGCCACCCCTAATTTATGACATGTTTACTAAATAAAAATCTAGAGAAGAAAAGGGAATTTAATTTATTATTTGTAAATTCTTATATTTACTAAAACTTGAGAGAATTTAATTACATGAACCCCACATATAAATTGGGAATTAAGTTATTGCTAGAAAGCGAACTTTATTCCCCTCTCTCACCCTTAGAATCAAGTTTGCTTTCCTAATAAAGAAAGAAATTTATGTGGTTTTATTAATATGTCCTCTACCAATTTTAATACAAAATCATAAGTATATATCTCTTTTTACATCGCTTTCTATTGCTTTTTTATTCTTTGCAATTTTTTTAACTCATCATCTTCTTCATATCTCTCTATAGGTATGATGAATTCAATAATATAACTTATAAAAAAAAATAATAGTACATGTTTGATTTTATTTGTTGTTTTCTTTTTCAACATCATTGTAAGAATATATATTTTTTTTTGGTTTTTTTTTTAAATTTTTAAATTCAATTCTCTTCTCAATTCAATGTTGTTTTCTATGAATTATTTTATGTTTAAAATAAAAAATTGATTCCAATGAATATTGACAAATTATACACAAAAGAAAAAAAGAAAAAAAGAAAAGAAAAGAGAAGTGATAATAAACTAATTGGTTGGTTTTGTTGATCTAGATTTAAGCAGTGTTTTGGGGTTTCTCTAGTATGGTAGTGAATTTAGAGGTATGGTAGTGATTTTGAAGGGTTGAATTATGATTGAGTTCATGAATTCTCATAGTTTCTATCTTTGATTTACTATTTAAATTAACACAAAATAAAACTACCAAGAGATAAACTCAAATTTGGATGAGTTTTGATTGTTTTAGAATTCATAAATTGTAAGAAAACTAGAAAATTAATATGTTTTTTAATTTACTGGATTTTTTATAATCAATTTTATGTCATTCTTATTCCTTAATTTAATTCATCTCTAATTCCTAAAAGTTAGTAAATACTAGTATGAAAACTTGTAACTTAATTTCGATTGCTCTTCATTCCCTTTCCACTAAAAAATTCCATTTCATGTTATTTCTCATTAGTAAACACATTATTAATCAATCATTCCCAACCCTTAGAACAAGTTTGACATGGACGGACTTATTTGTGTTTAATTTGACCACATCAAATTTTATTTACTTTGTTTTTGGACATAATCAGATCAAATTTTATTTATTTTGGTTTTCGACATACCACTTGCGGCATAATATCTATGTAGTCACTCAACTTTTAGTTATTATTAAGTTAAATGAGAGTTCTCTCTTACTATATTATATTAAGAGTGCCCACAAAATAATGGACTCTATGATACATATTTCAATGGAAAAGAGATATAAACTTTGATACCATAGTTTTGCTAAAAAGTGTTGTTATCAGAGGACAATGCTTACAACCACGCGTAAACAATTTCTCTTAGGTAAATACATAAAAAAAAAATATATATATATATATATATATATATATATCTCTATCTAGCTTGTTCATTTTATCTTTCATTGAGTTTAGTTTATTTGACACCAATTTGATGACTTAACATTTGGTTAGCTCTCTTGGATTTTCTATTATTTATGAATGTTGCACTATTACTAAATTTAAGCAAGCAATTACTATCAACTTTTAATTTCTTATTGATAAAATGCAATTTATTTGTCTTTTTATTGTAGATCATGATAGGTAGAATTTTTAGCCACATAGGCTTAATTGCTTGAGATAAGTATGCGTCCCGAGTCAAGCAAAGTGAGGACTAACACTATCACTAATGGCTCTATCATTTCTTTTCGTTTTCAAGTATCTTATCTTTATTTACTTTATCAAATTAAAATTTGATAAATAATATGTGAAGACTATTGCATTATTACTAAATCCAGGAAAGCAATTACAGTCAACATTTAATTTCGTATTGATAAAATTTAATTTGTTTGTCTTTTCATTGTAGATCATGACAGGTAGAATTTTTAGCCACACAGGCTTAATTGCTTGAGATAAGTATGCGTCTCAAGTCAAGCAAAGTGGAGACTAACACTATCACTAAGGGCCCTTTCTTTTTGTTATAAAGTATCTTATCATTATTTACTTTATCAAATTAAAATTTGATAAATAATTTGTGAAGACTATTGCATTATTACTAAATGCAGGCAAGCAATTACTGTCAACATTTAATTTCTTATATATTGATAAAATGCAATTTGTTTGTCTTTTCATTATAGATCATGATAGGTAGAATTTTTAGCCACACAGGCTTATGCTTGAGATAAGTATGCATCTCAAGTCAAGCAAAGTGAAGACTAACACGCCCTTTAATTTCTACTCGTTTTCAGGTATCTTATCATTATAAATTAATTTACTTTATCAAATTAAAATTTGATAAATTAACACCATCACTGATGGTCTCATCAGTACGGTGAGGCCCACTAAAAATGAATTATTGTAATTTATGGTTCTGAAATAAAAATTTAAAAGCCTTCTTATTGAAAAATTGTTATGATTATTATTATTATTATTTTATTATTATTATATTTTTCAGAATTTGAGATTATTCAATTTGTAATTTAAAATTAAAATCATCATATATTGTCATTATTATATTGTTTCAAGCAACATTTTCTCTTAGTTATTATTAATGTTATTTTTTTGTGTAGAGAATTCATATTGATCACAATCTTTTATATATATATATATATATAAATGTTGCAGTAAAAGTTAAATTGTAAGGAAAAATTAATTTATATTCAATCAAACGATCCTTCTATAAATTAATCATATAAGACTATAGCTAGTTGAATGTGGCATTCAAAAGTCACTAATCTCAACCGTTTATCTTGCATATGATGTTCGAAGATTTTTGACAAATTTAAGTAGAGGTTTTACATATTATTTGAAAAAAAAAAAAGATATTAATTAAATATATTTTGAAATGATTTTACAAAAAGAATTGTTATACTTTAGATAGATGATACATCATACATCAAAATTTTTCGTTTTTGGAGAAAGCAGAGAATGAATTACGATTGACAATTCAGGGTATGTCAACATGCATACTCCATCGACACAATTAATTGGCTGGTTACTAGTCGGTGACAGCTCTTTTTTTTTTCTTTTAATAAATTAATTGATTGTCACGGATTATTAATTTGATATTTAACTAATCATCATTATAATAAATAATCTATATAATACACTATAACTTAAGCTACATATAAATGTTATAGATACAATTTAATTAAATCATATAAAAATATATTTGAATATGCAATTTTAATTTAGTACAGAATGCCTTGAATATGATCAATAACGTATTATTTGTTCCATGCAAAACAAAAGTTAAAAAAAAAAAAATAGTTAACAGTTAAGAGTTAAGACAGTGTTCATATACCAATATATATCGACAAGGTTTTATTTTAAATTAGAGTAAGTTACAATTTACCAATTCAGTTCAAACTTTTTTTTAAGTGGAGTCAGCTTTATTAGTTTATTACAACCTAACTACCTACCGTTACTAAAATACTGTTAATTTTAATAGCTACCTTAATCAAATAATGAAAAGACTATAATACCCTTGAAATATAAATAAATTTTAAAAAATGAATTAAAATATTTTTAAAAACTTTAAAAAATAAATTGCTTCTTTTCTTCTTTTCCCCATCCACTCCCTATCCCCTTCTTCTTCTTCCCTATCACTGCCGACCTCCACTTCTTCTTCTTCCCATCATCGCTGACCTCCACTTATTCTTCCTCCCTAGAGTCGCCGACTTCCACTTCTTCATCTTCTGGTTTTTCCTAATTGGTGTCGGATTACTTCTTCTTCGCCATAGTCCACCTCTTCTTCCACATCCGCCATCACCATCCTCTTCATCACGTCCTTGATTGATCAGCTGATTTACGCTCACTAGTACCGCACCTACTAACTCCACACCTATAAAAAGTCTCCTCCTTCGCCATCGATGTTGTTGCAACATAGAAAAGTTGCTTGACGTCTTTTCAATCTAGGTTTGAACTCAAATTAAAGGTTTGGGTCCAAACTTGTAAAGGTTTTACAGATAGTGATGATTATCATGATTTTACAGATGGTGATGACGATTTTGTATATGGTGATGGTGATTCTGGTTGTGTGTGAGCAGTTTTAAAGATTGGTGAGTGTTATTGCGTTGGAGGAGGCCATGATCTAGGTTTTCAAACTATTTTTTTTTTTTTTCAACTCTTTTGCAATTCTGTGTGTGTTTTTTTAGTGGAAATGAAGATTGAAGATCAGAATTTTGGAACCCAGATGTTGGTTGATGTTGTTGATTTTTGGAACCCAAATTTTTGGATTCTAAAACCCAAAATTGTGGCAACATTGATGGTGATTGATGTAGGTGTGGTGGGTGAGTGATCTTGGATCTCCATCTCAATGGAGATTGAGTCTCCATAGAGATGAAGAAGGGAGTTTGGGATCTCCACTCTTTATTTTTTGTTTTTTATTTTTTTTATTTTTTTTAAATTATAAACAAATTATAATTTTTTTATATTATAAATAAATAAAATATAGTTAAAAGACAAAAATATCCATAAATGTGTTGAAATTGACTAACTGTTGACTAATCTAAACTAACGGTAGGTAGGTAATTTGTAATGAACATATAAAGTTGACTCCATCTATGAAAAGGTTTGAACTGTGTAATTAATTTACAATTTGCTCTTTAGATTAACAACTTAAAATTAACTTTAAAATCTAATATCATAAAGGAAAAATAAAATAGGGGATTGGGTTGTCATATCATAAAACTATCTTTATATATATATAATATATAAATATAGGAAGAACTTTATTTTAGTCCCTATATTTTAAAAAAACTTCTTGTTTTTAAATATGAATCCATTTGTACCGTTTATGGTTCCTTATGTTTCAAAAACTCATCAAATTAGTCCTTACCGTCAGTCAACAAATGATCAAACGTTACACATGTAAGAATAGTTTCGTTTTTTAACATTGATTAGTGATATAAGGACACGTGTCAGATGAAAAAAAATTAAAAATAAAGTTAAAATAACAATTAAAAGTGTGTATAAAGTTAAAAGTAAAACAGTCTTTTACAATTTTTTATTAACATTGACTGTTAAAGATAACATTAGAAAGACTGATTTGATGAGTTTTGAGACCTAAGAGACCACGAACGCTATAAACAAATTCACATTTAAAAACAAGAAGTTTTCTAAAAATATAGGGACCAAAATGAAGTTCTCCCATATATATGGAAAAAGTCATTTTGATCCCTAAGTTTTGAAAAATGATTGAATTTTTAACTATATTTCAGAAAATGATTAAATCATCCCTAACGTTTTGAAAAAATATTAAATTAGTTCTTCTCATCAATCAATTGACTATCCAACTAATATTGACTACGATTCTAGGAGTATTTTAGACAATATATAATTTAATTAATAGATAAAAATTTTATATAAAAAAAGGATAGATGTCAACCAATGAATGGTGAAATAATAAAATATAAAACAACAAATTAAAAATAAAATAAAATTTGACAAATTAAAAATAAAAATAACAAAAAAAAAAAAAAGAAAAAAACTTTTAAAAAAAAGTTCGAATGTGTTGCCTGGGTTCGTTGAAAATCAGGTATCTCAAATCACAAAACAACAAATTCAACATTTCTACACACCCACAAACAAATTCAATAAAAACTTGATACCCTCAAAACTCAAGTGTCTGAACCATAAACAATTAAACACCTACTCAAAAACTGAACTTCAGTTTTAGCAAGCAAATTCCATCAAATCTTGAAATCACAAAACAACAAATTCACCTAGTAGTTTCATCGAACACTTGATACCCAAAATCAAATCCAAAAAACATATCTATAAACTCACCAATTATAAAAAATTAAAAAAAAAAAAAAAAAAAAAAAAAAAAGCTTCAAGCTTTACATCAATATCAAATCAAACCACAACATTTCTACACACCCACAAAACAAATTCAACAAAAAATCATATAGAAGGAGGTGTGGGTACCGAGGACAAGCTTGTGGACGGAGAAGGAGGGCTCCGCTGGGTAAGGTGGCAGTGAAGGTGGGGGGACCCAGTGGACAGTGAGCGATGGCCACTCGAGTGGGTGCGAGACGGTGACGTCGAACAATAACGGCGTGTTCTTCTTCTAGATGACGAACTCCTCCTCCACTTGGTCTACGCCACCCACGCCCTACTCCTCCGTTGCCATTGTTTCCTCTCTCTCTCTCTCTCGCTGTGTGTGTGAGATCACATAAAATTTGTTTGTAACTGGTCTGGATTCATTCGTTGAAACCAGATGGATTTGTGGTGTGGTTGTGGTGCAATCTGGGTTCGTTAAAATCAGATGGTTTTGTGGTGATGTTGTGGGTATGGTGCGATGGAGGTGGTGGTGTTGTGGTTGTGGTGGTGACTGTGGCTAGCGATGGAGATGGCGATGGAGGCAGTTCGATTGGTTGTGAAACCAGTTGTTGTGAAGGCTTTAGGTTTGAGGGCTTGAGGTGGAAGATGATCTATGTTTCTTTTTTTTTTTTTTTTTAATTTTTTATATTTTTATTTTTATTTTTAATATTTATGTCTTAGATTTTAAATAATATTTTAATTGTAATTTTTAAATATTTTTAACTAATTGTAATTTTTAGTTTTATTACGGCAAAACGGTAATTATATATGTTTTAAATAAAGTGAGGGGTAAAATAGTCTTTTTATATTTGCGGTTAGCTTTGACCGTTAGTCAACTGACAGAATATGCTAATTTAATATTTTTTTGAAATATTAGGGATGATTTAATCGTTTTCCGAAACATAGTTAAAAATTTGATTCTTTCCCAAAACTTAGAGATCAACATGATTTTTCCACATTTATATGCAAGCTTACAAATATTATAATATGTTAATTATTTGATAAGTAGAAGTATTCAACTAATTATAGGATAAAAATCATTTTGATTTCTAAATTTTGAGAAATAATCAAAATTTTAATTATATTTTGAAAAATGATCAAATTATTCCTAACATTTTGAAAAAGTGTCAAGTTAGTCTCTTCCATCATTCAATTGACGGTCAAACCTAACGGAAAACGTGAAAAAACTATTTATCCTTTGGTTCAGTTAAAAATGATAGAAAAACTGTTTTACCCTCATCCATAGTTAAATATTCAAATAATATTTAACTAAGAAAAAATCTTTGACGGTTTTATATGTAATTTTTTACATCACAGTTTTGCCCTTTTTTGGGCTTGCAGCTTTTGTTTGACGATGGTGGTTTATACATAATTATAGTGAAATTACCGTTTTATCCCTTGGGATCAAATGGGATCAAAATTTTCGAGAGTACAGATGTTTTTTTAAAAATATCTTTGACAGACGGAGTTGCAGGACACGATGAGGTTACGAGATCTATTAATAATCATCAATAGTAGTTACATATTTTAACGATTTTATGATGTTATTGTAGAAGAAGATAGAGAGACAAAGTTGCAGGACACGGTGAGGTTCCGAGATCGAGCATAAAAAAGACACCGAGACAGGGACAGGGACAGAGACAGAGACAGATACCGAGATCGGGAGTTTTCAAATCATCATAATAAGATTCAAAACAAGCGTAGGAGAGGAGACACTTCGACGCAAGAGAATAATAGAGAAGAAGGAGAGAGTACAGAAGAAAGGTTTTTTTTTTTTTTTTTTTTTTGCTTGGATTTGTTTTAATCATTTCTTTAGAGTTTAAAGACTTTGAAAAGTGATTTCGAAAAAAATAAAGACACTGAGAAGATTGATTTTTTTTTTTTTAAGTTTTGTGATGCTGCAGAAACCGAATGGACCAAAGACTCGGCTTCCAAAACTTCTAATTCAGTTCAATAAGATGATATCGAGATTGAGATTGCTGAGGTTTTGTTTGGGCTAAAGAAGCAATCTCAAAATTCCAAGAACGAAGACGAAAACACTTTGCAAAGCTTCCAATGGGTTTAACTTTTGATAGTGGAGTGTGTTTGACAGCCAAGTGTGATTGGTGTTTTAATGGGTTTTATTTTTGACAGTGGGTTTTAATGGGTTTAATTTCCTTCATTTTTATTTTTTTTCCTCAATTTATCTACTTTGTACAGATGTCACCATCCTAAATAGTGATTGAAAATGACTACATTACCCTCATCCACTATACTGTTCGTTAGATTTGAATATCAGTTAACCGACAAAAGAAACCAAATTTATATTTTCGAAACGTTAGAGATGATTTGATCATTTTCCGAAACATAATTAAAAATTCGATCATTTCTCAAAACTTAAGAATAAAAATGGTTTTTACCCAATTATATGGTAACATTGGTATGGCATGATAATGGTGGTACCTCTTTTACTTCCATGAGTTCAAGTCCTGTAATATTACTATCATATTAAATATTTCTATAATATTTAATTTAAATACATCTACAATTACTCAAAAAAAAAAAAAACATACACAAGCTTTCACCGCCAGTATTATATCTTAAATAAATATATAAAATAAAGTAAATTAGCTGTCATTTCATACGTGAGATCTTGGAAGTTAATACTACGTACGGATTGGTAACGGTAGCAATCGAAATGTCTGTCGGTTGCATGCCGCCAAAGGCATCTACGAGACTTCACCAAAATGGGGATGTCTCTTGTCGCTGATTTTGCACGAAGACCACAACGGAATACCACGTGTGGGCCACGGCTGCATTATTACATTTTACAAAGCATACGCTAACTTTGTTTTCTTGACATTTAGTCAGATTACTCGGGACCAGTAGATTTTCAACAACGAAATATTATGTGTGGGCCACGGTTGCATTATTAAAAAGCATTCGCTAACTTTTTCTTTTTTTTTTTTTTATGCTGGATTAAACAACTTGGGACTAACTGATTTTCAACAACGAAATATCACGTATGTGTGGGCCATGGCTGATTATTGCTGCAATCAGTAAAAAGCGTAAGTTAACGCGCTTTTTTTTTCGGTGAGAGTGACATTTCCACCTGATTAAACCACTTTTCTCATTAACGTGTCTAATTAATGGTCAAATTTACCTCAATAACTGGAATATTTCGATGAAATATCCAATATCACATGCCTACCCCTACTTTTTAATTAAAATACTGTTTTGTTTTGTTTTGCTTTTGATTTTTGTTTTTATTAATAGAAAAAGGGAGTTAAATTCATAAAAAATTATTTATATCTTGTATTTTAGGATAATATCAAATGCTTGGAGTTTCAATGAAATATCCAATACCAAATGTCTGCTCCCTACCTAAATGTCTAATTGTGTTTAATTAATGGTCAAATTTGCTTTAATAATTGGAGTTCCGATGAAATATCCAATATCAAATGTCTGCTCCCTACTTTCTAATTAAATTATTTTTTTGTTTTGTTTTGTTTTGTTTTGAGTTTTTGGTGGGGAGAGTGGATCAAATTAATAAAACATTATCTATATTTTGTGTTTTAAGACAATAATAAAACTTGAATCCTTAATCTCTTAAGATTAAAAAAAAATGTTTAATCACTTTTATTAAGGTTATGCTTGATTAGACTGTTACTTTAATTGATAGCTTCTTATTTTGTAAAGGGTAGTTAAGGAAATATGTCTCTCTAATTATCAAGTAAATGCATCTCAATCTCATAATGTTTTCCCTTTCTCTAGCTAGCAATTCAAGCTAGCTGAAAATGATGTAAACCATTCTAGTTTCTATTGATTGAATGAAATCTTATATCTTTTGAACAAATAAAGAAATGCCGTCGATAACTCATCAATACATGTTTATTCTATTTTGATTAAGAATTGTGGACAGACTGTAAAACATAAGGAAAGAATATATGTGTGTGTGTGTTGTGCCTAAAAATAGCAGTTAGACATTAAGCCCAATAAGGGATTGAAAAGCCCAAAAGTCCCAAGAGTAACATCATTATTAGGAACCACGTTAGCATGCCACATCAACATAAAATCTATTAGGGTTTGTGCCCTAAGAGAACTTGTATTTTGTGAACGTTTCAATAAATAATAAATAACATATTTTTTGTTTTATTCAATCTATGTGCTTTTATATAATATTTACTTCATACAAATATCATGTAATGAAATGACTTATTCACTACACAATACCAAATTTTTATGGAAGTATTGTAACACAGAAAAATAAATATATCATAACATGTTTAGAGATAGAATGTTGCAACATATTTAATTTCTCATGTTATAAAACACGAAAAAAATAAAAACAGTAAACTAAAAAAAAGCACACAAGCACGTCTTTAATGTTATTTAGTTTTACCCTACATCCATAAGGTCTTGTCCAAAGATATTAACTCATTAATGAACCTTTTCAAAGTACAATCTAATCTTGTCTTACCCAATCTAAAACTCCTACCTAGAAATGACGCAAGACAAGTAATCATTCAGTTCATGAATTGCAGTATGCTTCTCTTGCCTTCAATGGTTGACAGCACATTGAACTCCATTTAATTGTTACAGACCCGTCTCCTCTCAAAAACTTAATTATTTGTCATCTTAACAAGCATCTGGGCACAAACTTAATTCAATCACTCACTTAATCTCACAAAAATAACTTAGAGAACAGACTCTCTAAGTTTTACAAGCAAACACTCAATATCACTCTCTAATCACACTGCTTACTTTCATCCAATTTGAACTAATGTGTTATGTATTTATTGCAAAAAAGTGTAGCAGTTACTTACAAAAAAAAACATAGATAAATTAGTTATAAATTATATAATTATCAAATAAAAAATCATATATTTATCAAAAGATAAATATATCAAAATAGAGAAAAATAAAATATGCTATTTATACAAGATGTGTACAGCTTGAAATTTGTAGAATAAAATAATATTAGCAGCTAAATAAAAATAAGATATTTATATTTTGATAAATATTTCAAATAAAGAAAAATAATATTTTTTAAAAAATAGATAAGTCCTATTTTTTAGCAATGACAACATCCTTTTATTTTGCTTATCCGAACTTGGTCAAGAAACTGTCCAAATACATTCTTCTTCTGCACATCAACTAACAAGTTTTATATCCGATAGAAAATACTCATAGATAATCATAATAAGTTTCCTAAAAGATAAAAGATTAAAAATGAAAGATACATACATTTTTCTTTTTGAAAACTTAATCTCTTTGATAGTAAATCTAAAATCAAATAAATAATCTTATAAAAGATGATATAAAAGAAGATAAATACAAGAGATAAAACTATCAAAGAAATATATTTGAAAACAAATGACTCTAAGTTCCTAATCTGATTAATCTGTAACCTATCACCAAAAAAAATGTTACAACATTTTATCAAACCTGATATTATAAATGTTACAACATTTTGTCAATCCAAGTGATACCAAATGTTATAACATTTCAACAGTCCATGTAATATGTTGAACTACCTTAAACAAAATACCAATACTTTGTGCACATCAAGCTTTGCATCAACATGTAATATTTATGATTACTTATGTAGTCTCAAACTAAGTATATAAGTGTTATATACAAAAGGATTTAGTTAGAGATCAATAATCTAAAGATTTAATAGAAAGTAAACAAAGTGGGGTACTTTATTTGTGATAAATCTATAATTGAAGTTCATTTGTATTTGATATAATGATCATATCTAGGATCGTTAATGTGGTGATATGGAAATTGAGACATCTTATGTAATAGAGATTATATGAGATTGGACCACGATAAATATGATTTTCTTATTAATATAAGTTAAACAAATAAACTCATATTTATCGACCTTTAAGTTAAACAAATAAACTCATATTTATCGACCTAGATAATCATATATGGATTGTTCTTAATTTTGAATGTATTATGGACTTCTATTTGTTAGGTCATATCTTTTGATTTACATAGGTGAGATTGTTATAGATTTACATTCAATAAGCTTCGTACTTTAAAAATATGATTTAATAAGTGGTTAGAAGCATTATACATAATAGTAGAATTCACTCTTTTTTGTGAGAAATATATGAGTAGTTTCCTTAACAATAGTGGCTCCTGACAAGGACACTCAGACTGCCACTACTGAGTTATTAAAAAATCTGGCTTTACTTGTGTTATTCCCCCTTCCCACTACTGAGGTATTTACATAGATGCTCTGGATGCTCCGACTTTGTAGACCTACCAACCAGATATGGCCATAATTCAGACCCAATAGGCAAATGTCACTATTGTGGAGACCCAGCATCCACTTGTGGTCACTATGGAGACCCAGCCTACAAAGGTGCAGACGACGCAGTAGGTAGCGGTGGTCCTACTCAGTCTTCAATTAAGACAACAACTACCCTGGGTGAACTATATCAACGACACGAACGGAAGCATAGCCACCAAATATCCACTCCGTATATTGATTGCATAGCCTTCGAAGAAAGATAACACATAGACACCTTCACTAGCTTAGCCACATGCATACACCTCCACCAACTCAGCCACAGCCACAGGCACACAACTAGACCTTAGAGCCATAGACATCTCACAATCAGGAGTGTCCAGTTCCTTTGGTGGGGGCGTATGATGCTTACCTTACAAACGATAGGCAAGAATGAATATATTTAATTGTAACTTTGAAAATTGAATACCCATTCTACTTCTTTACTTATGAATTACATTTTGCTATATGTTTAAGGTGTGATGTGGGTATATCCCACGTTGTTATAGGATCCTGGTTCACGTTCATTGAGCTCAATAATGTATGGTTAGAGGACACGGTAAGACTTGCATCTTTACGTATTGGAAATGAATATATCGTTAGATATTAATGTTCATAACCATAAAACAATGGAGGCTTGCTTGAGGGTGCTACGGATTAGTTAAAGACAGGATCCATTTGCTTTTAGTGGGTATATATATCATTTGATAATATAAAATTGAAAATTGAATTGGCCATCTGGTTGCAAGTAATTCGATTTTCTCTTAGGCATATTGGTTAGAAGGAAAAATAAATCCATAGATGCATGATAATATATTATGTATATAATTTTATGAATAATGAATTTGTTATGATGAAATAGAGAGTATATAACTTGTTAGCTAGGTTCAAAAAGTAAAATTATATCAAATTATGAAATTTGTCTAAAAACTAAGATATAATGTAATTTTAATATTTAAAAAAAAATTAATGCAATTTATACTTAACAATATATATATATATATATATAAATGTTTCAAAACTCGTTACTCACTACTCAACTGACGACCCAATGAGTAGCCAGTATTCGGCTACTCGGTTTGATCATTAGTTAAAAGTCAACCGATTGACCAACTGTTAAACTTGTCAAACCTGTAAAAAATATAAAAAAAAATTATAAAATCAAAATACAATTATATAACCATAAAACAATAATGTGAGGGCGTAATTATTCCCTCTACAAATATTAACAATTGAGAGACAACAGGGAGAAAAACTATTATTTTGAAATTTGAGGGCGTAAATTGATTTTTTTTTTTTTTTTTTTAAATTTTTGGAGGCATTTCCAAATTGTCCTCTCTAACCACACCCCACTTAATATATGAATATGTTAAGCGCCATGAAAATTACAAATGGAGTGATTTCCATGAACATTACATTCATGATTTAATTCTATTATAATAATTCCTGGCTTCATGGCTCAAATTTGGAAGGTAATTCTAAATTCTGGAAACTTGTTTTGGTTGATTTGAATGCAATAAAATCCAATGATAGTTGCTAGAATTCACTATTATATATGTAGTTTTTACATAGTTGTGCTACAATAATTTTCAATAATGTATCTCACTCATGGACCACGGTTTTTTAGTAAAACCGATGATATAATATTTAATAAAAATAAAGACTATATACGTCAGGGAAGCTGAGTGTTAGTGAAAGTTTTGTACAGGATACTTTATAGTTCTTATATGAATTTTATTTCATAATTATAAAGCTATAATATTATATATGTTTCATTATATTAGTGACCTACAAAATCTTCTTTTGATATAAATCCAGTTGTTTAAACAAGTAAAAAATTAGAGCATTCTCCAAACATATACAGAAGCATGTAACTACACAAAACTCAATACAAAGATATAAATGAATGATAGGTTAGTGGAGAAATTATTTGTCATGTAACAGTTGAGGCATGTAACAACATAAAACTGGCAAAACTTAATAAAGAGATATAAATGAACAATACAGTACCCAGTCCCCTCGCCTTCTCCTCTCTAACAGTTGCTTGCCATTTTCAGTTTCAGTTTCGTCCAACATCAAACACAGACGCAGCCTTGTCTGATGGTGCTCTCGTCGAGCGATAGGAAAGCCATGAACCGGCGACGGTTGAGGACGGTTTTCAGTTTCGGTTTCGATCGAAGCCGTTTTCAGTTTCAAGCAAGCCATTTTTCAGTTTCAGCGTGTAATGTGTTTATGAGAGAGGGTTTATGTGTTTATGGGTTTTTCTCTGAATGGTCTTGGTATTTCTCTGCATCTAAAACATAAGAAGAAACAAGAAACAGAGTAGTCGCTTCACCCGAGTAGCCAGAATTGACCGAGTTGGGCTGAGTACTCGGCCCAACTCGGCTAGTACTCGCCGCAATCGAGTAGAACCTCCAATTCGGAGGTTCTCAGATCTGCGGAATGCCAATCATAAAAAATTTGGTGTAACTCGCTGAGTTTTTAAACATTATATATATATATATATATATATATATATATATATATGAATATGAAAGATCATTTTATGATAAGGATGTGTTGGAACTTTTGTTTCAAAACTATTAATTATAATCATATATTTTCAACGGACACTTTTATTGCAGTGGAGTGATTTTATGGTAACGTATTGAAATTTTTATTTCAAAGCTATTAATTATAATTACATATTTTCAGTAGGTCTTATCACTATAGTAAGGTTCGTTAAAAATGAGTAATTATAATTTATAATCCCAAAATAAAATTTTAAAAGTCTCTTATTTGAAAAACTATCATGTATATATAGTACTTTTAAAATGAAAACTCTCTAATTTTTTAAATTAAAAAAATAAAATCAATCAAATTCATCAATTATATTTAAATTAAATAAAAAAAAATTGTTTAACAAATATTATAAGACGTTAATTATTCGATAAGCAGAAGTATTCAATTAATTAAGTGGTAAGATTCGCAGGACATGATAATGGCGGTACGGAACATGAAAGCTTGCAAGTCTAATTGTATCTTAATAAATAATTTTTCAATCAAACCTTATGGAGTTGACTTTGCATATGATAAATGACATGGCCTAAGATTTGACTTCATGGAGATGTGCCACCAAGTGGGTTTGCAAATATAAATATATAATTTCATAATTCTTAAATTTGGCCCATACTATATCGTACTCTACCTTAGCCAAGTACAGCCATAAACATTAATTAGATTAAATTAATTTTATTCTAAAGTTGATGCGGGTGAGAGGTTCATCTTAATGCTGATTCAAATGATATTTTATGTTGAATAGATTATAAAATTATTTGTAAAAGTAATGTTTGAAAGATCATTAATAAATAAGAGAATTTATGTTTTAATTAAATATTTACGTACAATACATATTGTATTCCTATCTCAATATTTCATTATATATAATATGTTTAAAAGAATGTTTGACATAAAAATAAATTTTTAAAAGAGAAAGTCGTACCAAACATACTTCAGTGGTAATATTTTTACGTTTTCTTTTCATTAATGAACACCTTTTACTCATTTTGCTTAAGAGTAGCAAAATTTTCAATTTTTCTTTACCGTTAAAGAATTAAGTATGATTCTCTTTGCTTAAGAGTAGTAATATTTGTCCAATTTAAAATGGTATGAGTAGGCCACTGGTACGTAAGCCCCCTCCTTTTTAAAATTTTGGATATAGTTGCTTTTTTATTTCTCATTTATTCTTTATTTTATGAAAACAACATATATTAAACATTCCCAAAAAAAAAAAAAAATCATCATTCGCAAATAGTTAAATAATAAATTTGAATAAAGGTTTTTTTTTTTTCTATAAAAAATGTAACACAATAAAATTAACAAAATGATACACTTAAGTGTTAAAAGACTTACGACTACAAATTAAAATTTCTTATAAGCTGGTGTATATATAATTATAGGTGAGGTGGGGACGCTTGGTAAGGCCCGCATTGGAGGGACGTTGGGTACACCCGCTTGGTGTGAGCAACTGGCCAGGCCCGCATAAGAAGAGAAGTAGACTCGTGCCTCACAGGTCGCAGGTCCGGATCGTTGAATAAGTGGGTTTTATCGGCTGGGCTTGGGCACTCTTGGGTCGCAAAAAGTGCGTGCAGACCAAGGGCAGCTGACCCGGGCCACGTGTGATCAACTTGGTCTGGGTTGTGAATTTCGAGAGGCGGGAACAGCGTAGTGAAGCCCATGTCCACGTGTCCGGTGCATTAAATTAGGACAGCATATTCTGTGAATATTTCTTAAGATATTCTTTCATTCACACCAATAAATAAAAACCCCTTTTCCCCGTTTAAGACATTCACAGTAGAAAAAGGGTGAAGGGTTGGAGTCTCAATTTTATCTTTTCTTCTTTAATTATTTTATTAGATAAGACTGAATTGAATCCGTAAATATGAATTCAATTTATTTATCTTTTCAATAGAATTTAATGTTTTGTATGATGAAATTAATGTCTCTATTTTAATTTATTATATTTAATATGTTACTTTGATAGATCACCTTGTAAGCATATTTTTAGAATTATATTGTAAGAATGCACACCGCACACCAAGCGGAAATATTTTTTATTTGCAACAATCAATTACTTACAAACCAATTGAGGAACATTAATTCATTAAAACCTATGATAGACACCATGTTTTAAGATTTATGTAACATTTATATTCTCTTTATTCTTAATGATTTTCAATAATTAAACTTAAGTAGAAGTTATTTTATGTTATAATTAGAAATACAAGTATTTATACAGATATCATGTAATTTACATGCAATCTAAGAAAGAATTAATACAACATTTGGTATGATCATTACCTTGTTGTGGATGTCTTTATCATGCATTAATATGAATTTACTTTATTAATTTTTTTAACAATTTAAGGGATTATTTTGTGGTAGATAGGATGTCTTAACTAAATTTTTCCTATTAATTTTCTTTAATTTAATTTTATACATTAATTTAATTTAGTCTTAATATTTCAAAAAAATAATAATAATTGAATCTTAAACTCAAATCCAAAACCCATTTTATTTTATTTAATTATTTTTAGTTTAAGCTTTAAATAAACTTGAAATTAAAGTAAGTTAAAACTCCTCCTAAGATCTATCATTGCTCATTAGTATATATATTCAATCAAACGATTTGTGTACTTGTAATATTTTTAATTTGTTTATTAAAGTTTTAACCAATAGTTTTCTTATTTCTTAATTTTCAAAATGAAGAATTATTTAGTTTTCTTATTTTAGGATCCATATCTTAATACATTAATTTCCTTGATTTTAGAAATTAAATACACAAAATTTCTCGATTTTAAGAATCTATTCTTTCTAGGAGTCCAACACATTAAAAATAAATAAATAAATAAATCTAAGGAACCTATTTCATCTCTCACTAAAAAAATGAATATTATGAAAAACGTTCCCGAAAAGCAAAATAATCGTGAACAACCCCCGATTTTTTTTTTATTAGGTAAATCATCACCTATCGTTAACTGTTCATCCAAAATATTAACATTTTCAGTCAAAAACCATGAAATAACCAAAATACTCTTATTAAGATTTTATAAAATCTCTATTATACCCTTCACACTTATGTCATGGTTAAAATACCCTTTAAATTATTAATTAATAATAATATTAAACTAAAAAATAACACAACATTTAAAAAAGAAAAAGAAACAAATGCTGATAGATGGTTAGTAATTTTCTAAAAAAAAATTAAAAACAAAAAAATTAATAATTTTTTTAAAAAAATTTAAAATAATTTCCACCATCCATCATGTTAATGGATGGTGGACATCATTTATAAAAAAAAATAAAAATAAAAATAAAAACAAAAAGTTATTTTTTAAAATTTAAAAAATAATAATAAATAAGTGGTGTAGATCTAATCTTCTCCGCCCCTTAAAAAATCAACATCAACTAGGAAAAAAAATGAGGAAAAAAAAAAAAACAATCCATTCATCAACCTATCAACATTAACCAATGCTAGAAACATTAACCCGCAATCTCATCTCCAACATCTTCTGTCGGGGAAAAGTAGTTCTGACGAAGCTTGTTCCCTTCGTGCAAATGTTCCCTTCTACGCTTCCCTGCAAAACAATCAAAGCCTAAATTAAGGTGATCCGGAGGTTTGATCTAGATACACCCTTCGATACCTAAGTTAATAACTTCTCTCTCCATAAAATATTTAATCTCGAGTATCTGGTAAAAAATTCATTCTTACCTCCAAAGGGGGATGAATTTACGTTTATATAGGGTCAAAGTTTACTTTACAAGTGTCTTCATGCATGCGGAGTTTTTTCCATTTGTCAATCTTGTTCAACTTCATGTTTGACAGGTGTGGCTTGCATGTTGGATGCATATTTACAGGAATGATCCTCGGTTGAAGAAGTTCTTCACACGAAGGTCCTATCTTTTCTATTTGTACCTTTGCTCGAAGGTTTGCGATGGTCTCACGTGTTCCATCTCTAATCGTCCACGTTACCATTTTTGATTGGCTCCATTTTATTCCCTCACATCTTCAAAACAAACAAACCCACAAAACCATCAAGATTTGTACATTCAATCAAAATCCAAAAAATTTAATTAAAAAAAAAAAAATTGACAAACCCATCGAACCCAGTTGAATCAAATTGGGTTCGTTGAACTCAGTTTCATTCTATTACCATTATACCCTTCAACTTTAACATCAATAGATTTTTTTTAATCGGTAAGGGACGTTTACCTAACAAAAAAAATCGGGGGTTGTTCACAATTATTTTACTTTCCAGGAGGTTTTTTCATAATATCCATTAAAAAAAAAAAGAAGCCAAATTCTTCAAAATCATCTTCTTCAATAAAAAAAAAAAAAAACAAATATATACGTATATATATAGTAATTCTACCATTAGTGCTTTCTAATTTTAAAAAATTAGGATAAATCAATCAAATTCATCCATTATATTTAAATTAAATAGAATGAGAATTTATTTTAGAAGAGATAATACAATTGATGAATTTGATTGGTTCATCCTAATTTTTTAAAGTTAGGAGGGAGATACTGATGATAAAATTATTATATATATATATATAGGAATCTTATAATCAGGATGTCCTAACTTTAAAAAGTAAGGATCAACTAATCAAATTCACCGATTCTATTTGAATTAAATAGTAGAGAGAATTTGTTTTAAGAAAGAAAATGCAATAGATGAATTTGATTGGTTGATTTTTACTTTTTAAAGTTAGAATATACTAATTATAGAAGCATTATATATATATATATGTATATTTGACTACCAAAACTAGGTTTTTATATTTTTCTGCGATTCTTTTTTTTTTTCTTTAATTTTCAATCCATTCTTCCTTTGTTTTGAACAAACAAATCCAGTAATATATATAATAATTATTAAACTTGATTTTTTTGTAGCTTACTTGTGTTTATAGTCAAATTAACACTAATTATTTAATCCGTACGTACGAACTGCTTGTTTGCTTTGGACTTTTCCAATTATCTCCAGAGAGAAGTTTCAAGGAGGACTGCCTTTGATTAATCTTCTGTTAAACTATCGTATCCATGTTGTCAACCGAAATAAACTCTTTTGAATTGATTACTAATTTATAATAATAATAATAATAATAACCCTAATGGCGTCCACCTATCCGACAAATACTTTTGAATGGTTAAACATTTTTTTTTTCCAAACCTATGATCTAGTCATGAGATGGAAATGGATACATTTGACTTTAACTATAAAGTCAGCTGAGACTTTTTTTTTTTTTTTGGAATATAAGTCAGAGACAATGTTGCTTTTGTTAATAATAATTAAATTGATATTCTAAATTTTTCATCCCAACTAATTGATTTATAAGCATCATCTCAATTATTAATTTATATTAATTTTTTTGTGAATCATTCTTAGCACGAAATAAAATATGGCTGTTAGAACTCAGTTTAAAGTTTACAAAATTTTAATCAAAATTCTACAAATTTTATAATTTTTCATAAAATTAATGCACAAATACATGAATTTATCAATATTAAACTACAAGATCAATATGGTACACTTGCGAGACTAATATTGTACAGAGTTTACATCGTTTGATAGAATGTTTGTGAGTTTTAATGTGAGTTTTGTGTAGTAGAAGTGATCGAACATTTTCCTTGATCTTAAAATATCGAAAGTTCAAGTCATATTTTTATCATAAAATATAAAGTCTAAGTAGTTTTCTCTTAATTTAATTAATTTTTAAAAAAGAAAAAAAAAGTACATATCTAAGAATTTTATTAAAAGAATTTGGATATCCGTTAAAATGTGTAGCAATATCTTTTGACAAAATTGATGGGAAATCTCAAAATCACTTTGTCTCCTATTTGAAGAAGCAAAGATGTATGAACCTTATTGATCGACATACAATAAGTTCTTACATTATGGCATAATGATATTAAACATATATCCTTAATCAAATGGACTCTTTAGTCTTTACCATTATTTAATCACCCTCAGATCAGTTGTCTACGAGGCTTAAAGATAAAATTATATTTTTATACCATTAATTATGGTCCTGATGTACAGAGTTTGCTCTTTTTGACTTTTCTGTTTTTTTCCTCCTTCCAATTTTCAAAAATAAATTCTGGCATCTACAAAGTTTTATGTAGCATCTTTTACTTACTTTGATAAGTTGGAATGTTTTACCCGAGATACCCTCAAACTGGAACTCATCAATTAATCACATGTACGTTTTGATAGTTTATTGGTTTGATTATAAATAAGCTAATCTGAATACAGACTTTCCAACTTTGATCTAGTAGTCACCCCAAGCGGCCCCTCGAATTTGCCTTTTGAAATTTCAAGATTCTCATTGTTCAAAATCCGTTTCAATTACTATGAATTTTCATCGGCACAATAAACCAGGTATACTATAAAACTTTTAATTCAATTTGAGGACAAGTAATACTGATTAAGTTCGTCATGTTTAGCCTTTAAAAAAAAAAGTTCGTCATGTTTAGACCAGACAATAGACATGAGCCAAAATCTTCATCGATAAAAATTCCATGGAGGTTTCTAGAAGTCCATTTGGTTAGGAGGATATATATATTTTTTAATAGTACTTGGTGGTCACTATTTGTGACTGACACAAATATAATAATTTAATTTATAAAACAATAAAATGAATCCAAAACGAAAACACCTTTACTTACCTTCATATGAAAATTTGCTTCAGTTTGATTTGGATTGGCGACTTATTTCCGAATGACGATCAATGGTGAAGAGGGAAATGAACCTATGACTTTGCCCCGTCAACTAATAGGATTCAAGAAAATTTCAAATTACAAAAGTTATGGTACTTTAATGTTTTCAATAATAACTATCCTGATCCCATTATTATTTTAGTAATATAGCCAATGGGATAAGTGGTGGGCTACAAGCAGGGGCCTATTGGCCCAATCCCTCCATTATCATGATAGATCTTAAAAAAGTTTCACATTTATCATTTTATTACAATTGTCCTACTGCAAGCTCTTCGAATCAAACCAAATAGAATTCAAATTACAAACTCTTAACACACACATGTGTGCGTGTATGTATGGATGTGTATATATATATATATATGTGTTTTTATTTATTTATTTTTAGTTTTCCTCACAACTTAATTAAGCAAGTATTGAGATTTAGGGTGGTAGCCATATATGTTTCATATTTTATTTTACATTTTTTATGCTCATCCATTCAGCTGTTCGAGTTCTACCTGCAACAAATTAGTTGTTGAGTCACAAGCCCCACATATAGTTAAGGAGAACTCTTTGGTTGTATAGAGAGAAGTGTTTTGGGTTTACATTTAACGAAGTCTTGTTATTGAAAAAGAAAATGTATGTATCAAATTAACGTATCAAATTTTATCATTTTGCACTATAAATACCATTGTTTGGTTATTTCTTTAAAATCTAAGCTTTTAGGTTAAGTGATTATAATAATTAATATAATATTAAAACCATAAAGATCATCTTGTAAGTGGCATTTGACTCTATGTTGCATGTGAGGGATATGCTAAGATATCAAATCCTATCGATTTATATCTTAAATGTTATTATTGGATAATTTTTTAACAATTTAAAATTTTGAATTTAGTGGTTACTATAACGTGAATCTTCATATCACTTTCATCTACATTTTCCTTTGCAATTAGAGTAACTTTTCCACAAAATACTTTCCTGATTTTGTGATTTTCTATACTTGAAATTTGCACATAAAGAATTCTCAAGTTATATATTTATGTACACAGAGAGAGAGAGAATTGAGGCTTGGTGAGAAGAGGGTGTAGATATAATTCAAACCCACAGCTTCCAAGAGATCCTTGAAAGAAGCATAAGAGTTATGGCTGACCAACCTTATCTTTCAAGGTACCTGCTCATGATCCAAAAGCTTAATAAATGATGCATGTATAACATGTTTAGCAGACCAGTCATAATCGCGCTTTGGATTGAATTGCACAAGAGTGTATTATATTGTAGTGGATCATAGTAGACTAAAAAATATATATATGATACTTATAATGTATCAAACCCTATAAAACTTGGAATTGTTTATTTATTTATAAGGAAGAAAATAGATATCTTATAAATTATTTTTCTCAAATATATGCAGCTAACATATTTCAATTAGGATATAATTTAATTTTTTAAAATTATATTTAATTACAATATAATTTTAAATATTTTAATAAAATATAATATTAAAATGAAAAATCATTAATTCTAGCTACTATCTCCAAACTGTGGGTAGCAAGAACCAGAAATCAACGGGAGGAGGTGTCAGCGTTGTTAATGAGAAAGCCACATCTGACATCTCCTCTCTTCTTATAATTCAATGATGCAGGTGCGAGGAAGGATCGCCAACGACATCCTTTATGAAGGACATTTGACCACAAAAAGAGGGCACATTTTCTTCTTTGTACGAGATTGAGCCTCTCTATTAAATTGTCTACTGTGAGGCCAACCACTTCCATGTAATTCGAGTAAGGTGCGAATTCCTTTGTAGGGCAAGGTCTGTATTTTGTTGTTAAATTCAAGTCTTACATTTATAGAGGGAGGCTGGTTGCTATGGTGGCAACTGCCCCTTGCCTTCCTCACTCGCAGGTGTAAGGTTCGATGACTCGTAGCCATATAACACAAAGTGACAATTTTTATACTAATTGTGGGTAGTTTTCTGCTATTCTATGAGTAGATTTCGGATTGTATGCTCATATGTAGGTCTTAGCAAATATTTGACCTGATGTAGGAAGTTGTTGTACATAAATATATATATATATATATTAAATTTATAAATATGTTATTCTATCCAATAGAAATTTAACCCTTTTTTTTAAATAGTGATAAAGTATTTAATTTATTTTAGAGAAAAATTCAAAATTATCCAAATTCAAAAGAAGAATTTGCTTTCAACTTATTCTAAGAAAAACTTTGTTTTTACCCTTTCAAAAAGATTAATTGCATCCAATATTCCATAGTGACCAAAATACTTTTAAGTAACAAAACCTTAAATTAGAGGTATCATGATAAAAAACTCTCTTGTCACGCGTAAACGTAATAAGAGAGCCTCTAGTTACGTTTATATGTGACATGAGGTTCTCCCATCATGCTCAAGACTCTTCCGTCGTGCACAAGCGTGATAGGAGGTTTTCCTATCACACGCAATAAGAGAGCCTCCTGTCACAATATTTTTTAAATTTTAACAATAAGATGTGTATTTTAGGGGTATTTTGAAAATTATGGGGTATTTGGTATAATTTATTTATTTGAAGGGTTTAAAACAATTTTTTTTTTAGAGGGGATAAAAACAATTTTTGGTTTTGAAATGGGGGCCTTTTTTGAATTTCCACTTTATTTTACGGTAACTAAATAGTTTTATTTTTCTAATTTCACATGCAAGCAAAATAACAATAAAAAAATCACATGCATTCAAAATAACAATAAAAAAAATCACATGCATTCTTTGTCTTCCATGCACTTACGCATCAAATGACTGAAAATATGACATGGGACAGTTTTTTATTTTTTTAGCTTTAGTAATTGATCTCCACTTCATAACTTTCTTAGTACCGTTGGTTCTCTGCAAAATCATGTGTTTTGAGCTTTTAAATGAAGGATTAAGATTTGTTTTTATCACTAAAACACACAAAAGTAAAATCATTTTTATTTAGATTTATTAGGTATGATCCTACTTTCTATTATAAAAAAAAAAAAAAAAAGCACATACACATTTTTATTTGAGAAATTTTCTTTTAGTAGCAGTACAATTTATAATGTAAATAAAACTCTGATTTTCTTTAAAAAGTTGCATGTTTGTTTTATTATCATGCATATTTTTCCATATATTTCGACCTGCAATTTCACTCCTCTTGCTCCACCAATGATTAAAATGGTTAACGGCTAAGCTCATTGCGATAAATTCAAATAAAACTACTCATATTTTATGTTTTAAGATAAAAGTGAAACTTAAATTTTAACCTTTTAAGATGAAAAGAAGTGTTCAACCACTTCTACTAATGAGTGGTGTGCAACGGTTAGACTCACCTTAATTTTAATTTTAATTTTTTTTACAAAATGATTTATTAATCCAATACAATAGGACATGATTAAAGAACACCTATTTCACCAGTATAATTTGGTATGATTTATTGATATACAAATTCCTGGGTTTTGCAAATCAAATATAAACTTTTTGTCCGCCCACATTAATCCTTAATCAAAATACAATAATGCTGGTTTTGATATGCTAGACTATCCTTCACCAAATAAAAAGCTATCCATTAAAGCGGCAGTTCTAATCAAGGACGTAAGATAAAAAGCAAGGTGCAATGGATTGGATATTTCATGGAAACTCCAATTATTGAGACAAAATTGACCATTTTGAAATATAGAAGAGTTATCATATGCTTTTAATTTTAATTTTAATTCATGCCGCCCCGTGGCCCCTCACACTTGAAAGTCGAAATTCCGTGTGTGGCTTTTTTTGGATAATCACAGGCAACAAGTCAGTCACTCAACCTCTTTTACTCAAACAGTGCATGCTCAGTGGCGGCTCGAGGTTTGCTCCAATTTTCCACTCTTTTCATTGTCTCTCATAAAGCTTTTAATGCCATGGACAGTTATAGGTGGGGCATTATTACTTTTTTACGAATGCATAGAATTATTATTATTTTTTTAATTAAACAGCAAATTACGCAAAAACCCTTTTACATTTATCTTAGGACAAATGGAACAACGTTTGCCATTTAGTACAATATCATTTTATATATTAATGGTAATATTAACTTTAACTGTGAAAAGAGAAAGGTCTGACTATCAAAAACTAATAAAAAGATAAACATACCCTTAATTCATTTCCACCATATAGTTAAAAAAATAAATAATAAAAAATCTCAACCGTTTATCTCGAAAATGAATGGTTGAGTTCTAGTTAAAAAAACTAAAATTTTTAGAAATATTTAAAAATTAAAAAATAATTAAAAATAGTTTTTAAATTATGAAAATATTAAAATTGAAAAACTTTCTTTAAAAAAAAAAAAAAAAGAGAGATCTGTGCCATTCATAATATTAATAGACGATGAAGATTAATTTTAGAAAACCAAAACTTAAAAAAAAAATCTTTTCTATTTTAAAAAATTAAAAAATAAATTGAAGAAAAAAAATGGATGGAGATCATCTCATTAGATGGGATCCCTATCTATCCAAGCACAAAACTTCAATCTTTTGCTCTTTGAAAAACTATCTATTCTCTTTCTTTAGTATTTTTCTCTTTCTTTTTCAAGAACTCTCTCCCAACTGACATCATCAACCATCAACAATATCACTAGATTCTCTCAATCTCCAAAGGCCACCTCCCCCTTGACTGGCCACTACACTCTTCACGCTTTCATCCTTTCCATCAAGTCACCTAGATTTGTCATCATCCTCATCAAGTCAGGCTCTCCCGTCGATCAGACCGTCGTTGCCTTCTCTAAGCACATATCCCTCGGTGACCTTTGGTTGGAGATGTCGTCGATGCTACTCCATCTCTACAGATCTACTCCATCTATGATAAAGCAAGGTGGAGTAGATCATTCTTTTATTTATTTATTTATTTTTGAGTGATGACCTAATGTATGAATGTGTGTAGATGATGTTTGTTTGGGTGATGAATGGATTGATTTATTTTGTTTGGTTGATAAAAAAAAAAAAAAGGATTGATTTTTTGTGTTTGGATAAAACAATGATGTTTATTGGATGATATATATGGGTTCAATGAACCCAAATTGTTGTTGATTTGACTAACAATATCTTCATCTAGGTCTGTCGAACTCAGATAAAGGTCTTCATCTATTTTTATTTTAATTTCTTGAAAACATTGATGATTTTGTTTAATGTCTAACATGATTTTTACCATCCATGTTAGTTTGATGAGGAGAGGTTGAAAAAGGTGGTTTAGGGTTAATGGTGGTTTGATGAGGAGATGTTGAAGATGCAATGGAGATCCAGATTGGATTTCCACCGTCCATGGAGATCCATTCTGGATTTCCACTACCATCTTCAACTTTTTTTATTTTTTATTTTAATTTTTCAAAATTGATCTTGACCATCTATCTTTAATATAGATGACTCAGATTAATTCTTTTTTTTTTTTAAATTATTTTTTATATTTATATGTATGGTCTAATATTTTATGCAAATTTTAAATTGCATATGACACATAAAGTTAATGTATGCTCTAATATTCGATACAAATTTTAAAATTTGTATCAATTTAAGATATATATATTGTAGTTTTTGTACTGTATCCAACAAAAAAGCACTTGGATCGCTAGTTCAAGTAAGACCCAAAAAACCATCAAGCTTAGGGCTTAAAAAGGGAGTAAACTTTATAAAGCCCGTCAACAAGTGATATGTCAGCATATGTCACATTATTAGAAACACTTGAAGGTTTAATTTCACTGAGACAATAAAAGTAGCTTGAGTCAACTAGTTCATGTAGGGAACAACTCGAGGTTGTAGTGACATAACAATTTGAAGTACATCATCAGCTCGTTTTTTTCATAACAATGCAGAGTTTTAGAAATAGGAAAATTCCCATATTAAGAAGAAGATCGCTTCAAAGAAGAAGGTGCTAGAATTGCACTTTGATTCAAATATACATGTATTAAATGTAATATTATGCAAAATAAAAAGAAATATTAGCTTTTCTTATATTTTAATGACCAAATTAAATGTAAACATGGAACCTTAATACTATATAAAAGGTCTTTTGCATGTATAAAGGACATGATTCAATAGCAACCATTTAGCACTAGGCAATCCTAGAAACCCTAGAAACTTTGCTTTCTCCTTTAGTAGTAAAATAACTGTGGACATAGGCACCGTTCAAAGGGCCAAATCATGTTAAAAAAAAAATTCTTTTATCTCTTCATTTTACTTTCTTGCTTCATTATTGTTCCTTTAATTCGCCATAATAACACTCATTCATTCATCATCAAACATTCAATTCGCATCGATTTGAGTATTTACCTATTTTTGACATAAATATTTTAACGTTATAAAGAAGGGCCCCCAACCTTCGGTTTTATAAGTTTACACCAAGTTTACGTGTTTTGTTCGTCTATTTCAAGTGATCAATGGAAAGAATTTATCATATGTAAGGAGGGGCTCTTAGTTGAAAAGCATGACTGGGTGGTTTTCAAGCATAAAAAAATGAGCAGATTTAATGCAATACACACTAGTTGTTGGAAGCCAACAAGAAGAGAATTATGACTATGACCAAGTTAACCTGGACCCTGCGATAGACCAGAAATATTGGGTTATGTAGAATTTGCCTTTGGTAAATATGGCGATTACGGCAACAAGGGATCTAAACCCCGAAGTCGTAAAAAACAAGCAAAGCAAGGTGGAGTGCACTACGAATATGACCAAGAATATCCAAGCACTCATTCAGAGGTAGCAAGAGAACCTTCAACAAGGCGAGAATCTACCCCAGAGCGAAAGATAATAAGTAGGCTAGTATCCTCCCCAACAAGTAAATTGGAACGAAAATCACACCCAGGGCATGCTATAAAAACCCACTAGGGCATCATCCCCAAGTCAGCTCTACAAGCAACAACAACAGTTAGGGATACCACAGGAATGTTAGAGTTGTGAAAGTGTCATACATAGTCCAAGATGGCTTTCATGATTACCAAGTGTTACTTAGGAGGATCAATCGCCTAAAACGACATGGAAACGAGAACTAAGACTGTATCTTTGAAGAAAACCTATTGAGCGGTGAGATTGTCAATGAGCCATTCTTAAGTCGTTTAAAGATGCCGACTATCATCCTGTATCAAGGGGATGATGATCCTTATGACCACTTGGATGCTTTTGATGTGCAGATAGACTTGTAAATTACGAATGACAATGTGAGGTGCAAATGTTTCCCAACCATTCTGGGAGAAGCTCCATGAAAGTGGTTTAAGAAACTCCTAGTCGGGAGTATAACAAGCTGGGAGCAATGTTAAGAATTGTTCCTATAACATTATCAAGCATCAAGGAGGCAACATGTGCCTTCGTGTCATATGACACCCTTTTCATAAGAAAGGAGAATCACTAAAGGATTATGAAGCTCACTTTTGTATAGAGCTAAATTATATCGATAATTCTCAAGATAAAAGTATCTTTATTACAATTTCAACAAAACTAGATAAAAACGGGAAGCTTTATTACAACATTTTAGAAGAACCCCATCAAAACCTTTTTGGACTTTTATTATCGAGCTATGATCTACATCAGATTGGAGGAATTCTTAAAGGCTCCAGATCACAAGGTTCACGAAGAGTCGAGCAATAAGAATAAGTCTGAGAAAAGGAAGGGAGACAATGAGAAGTAACTCGAGGAACTCTATTTCCTCGTAGAAAATAGACTCACCCTCAAGTCAGTTCACTAAGAAAGCTTGCATTAACAATGAATAGAGGAAGTTTATAGACCATTATGATAACTACGCTAATCTTACTAACATTAGAGAGAGCATCTAATTGGTCGAAAGAGACCAAAAAGATTTTGGCACACTTAAGCCTATGAGAACTCCTGAATAATGAAGGAATCAAAACAAGTTCTGGTATTATCACAATGAGGTGGGACAAGCAACCTCATAATGTAACGCACTTAAGGATACAATTGAATATATCATTAAGAGGGGGAGATTGTGAAAGTATGTAGCTCGTCCAAGAATGAATCAGTAGCCCATAGTGACTCCCCAGAAAGTAGTGGTAATGGTGAGGGAAATTCACACCATTCAAGGGGTATGTCATCCCTATAATGATGCCATAGTTATCTAGTCAACTATAGACAATAAGGATGCATGTCGAGTGCTACTAGACAAGGGTAGTTCAGTGAATGTACTTTACAAAAAAGCATACGAGTGCATAGGTTACAAGTTAAATTAGCTTATAACATCATTGGAACCTTGGTATGGATTCATTGGAGATTGAATCCAACCTCTAGGGTTAGTAAACCTATCAATAACATTAGGAGGGCCAGGTCGACAAATGACTATACAGGTAGATTTTATAGTTACTGACTACTCTCAACATATAACGATATCTTAGAACGACTTGTTCTTAATGGTTTAAAAGCAACCATATCCATCTACCATCTAACGGTGGAATTCCTAACCTTGAATAGGATAGGATACGCTTGAGGAAGGTAACATAAAGCAATAATGTGTTGTGAAGAAACTATGAAGCTTAGGTCATACGAATCAAGACTGGACACGGTTATAATAGTTCCTTAAGAGATGTTAGCATAAGATATGGAAAGTGATTTGGACTTATGAGAGATTGATACTGAAAGACCTATCAGGTCGGTAGAGGACATTGAAAGGGTCAGCATTATCAAGTCTAGATCCTTAAAGACCTTAAAGTTAGCAAAAAACTTGGACCCGATAAGAATTTACTTGAATTTTTTGTCGAGAAATTGATGTGTTTGCATGGACTGATGCAGACATGACGGAAATAAATCCTATCATAATGAGTCATCGACTTAACATTGATCCTAATGTCAAGCCAGTTCAATAAGAGAGACGGGCTATGAGGCTTGAAAGATATGCAACTCTAAAGGAGGAAGTGGATAAATTGCTAGCCATTCAATTCATTAAGGAATCTCATTACCTTATTTGGCTAGCAAATTTGATCTTAGTTAAAAAGTTGAATGGGAAGCGAAGGATGTGGATTGACTTTATAGATTTGAATAAAACATGTCTTAAATACTATGATAAAGGAAATTTTAATGACGACGTAAGCTTCCAAATCTATATATTTATCGTTGTTCTTGAGTGTTTTTTACGTGTTTTTTAGAAAATAAATCTCTTAATAGTGTGTACACTTAAATAGAAAGGATTCGATGTGAAATCAAGTTAAAGAAGTGTCGATTTTGAGTTTTGTTAAAAAAGTAGCATAATCTTGGATTTTCGGGCTTGATAGATATGTTAACTTGTGAGAGCTTGTATAAAGTCATCAATTTGAATTATGTGAGCTACAACCTATCAAATTAAAACTATGGATGCCTAGTTCATGAATCCAGCGTCTGTAGAGAAAGATATGATAATTTTAGTGAGTTAGAGTTAGAGCTAGCACGCCCCAACGCGCTCCTTACCAATAAGCTCGCCAAGGAATGTGCCCCTGTCATCTAAACGTACTTAATAGCATGCTTCTTTTCCTAATAGCCCCTGAACCAATGTGCATAGCCTTTCTTTACCCTTCTAGTGCGCTTCTATACCCGCTTCCTTACCACTAAGTGTGCCACTAATCACCACACATTGCCATGCACGTGAGAGAGCTTAAAATAGGGTAGTTTTGACTTTTCATTTTTCATTTCTTGCCTTAGTCTTTTGGGGACTATAAATAGGTTCTTAAATGTTGAAAGACACAAGCTTTTGGAAGGGAAGTAGCCTCTAGGGCTCTAACAACATTGCTTCACTATTCTCAAGCTTGAGAAGGAAAATCTACTCAATCTTTGCATCATTCAACAAAGAAAATGAGCTAGAGAGGAAACATCAACTTATGAGAGAAGAAGAGGCCACTTTTGGAAGGAAAAGAGCTTTTTACCAACTCTATAAGATTTTCTCACTCTCTCTTGTTACTTTTATTGTTAAGATGTTGTTGTTGATGCATTGTATAAGTGTGACATGAGTAACATAGGATAGAGATATACTTGTGTTGCTTATGTAATCCTAATTTAGTAATCTACGGTTAATGAACTCGATTTAGTTGATTCGTACAGGAATATAGTGGATTAGGTGAGCTTAAAGATGTCTATTAGACTATCAGAAGAGGTATGTGGATAGATTAGGCATTACTCGATTGAGGATTAGATGGAGATAGTATGAAAACGATAATGATTAGGTTGAGATGAATTAGTTGGGTAAAGTTGTAATCTTAGAGCTCCTACCCCATTAGTTTATATTTTTATTATTAGTTGTCCATTTTAGTTTTAGCTTTAACATTTTCAATTCTCATTTTCATTAATTTGAATAGGTTAGTTTTGAAATAATTTTAGTATTTAGCAAGTTGGCCAAATCCTCGTGGGAATGATATCCTATTCATTACTGTATTACTTATGGATTGTACATACTTACATAGGTTTTTTGTGTGTGTATCTTGTGAACTCGACGCGCGTTGACACACACTCAGAAATTAGGCAACAAATTGTTTCCCACTTCCTTGAATGGACCAAATGGTAGATGCGACTGTATGTCATGAGCTGCTAAGTTTTGTAAACACCTACTCAGGATATAATTAGATCTTAATGTATTTGTTGGATGAAGAACATACTTTCTTCATTATAGATCGCCACTTATGTTGCTATAAGACAATGCCCTTTAGGTTGAAAGATGCAGGCACAACCTATCAAAAGCTCATTAACATGATGTTCGCCTGACATATAAGAAATCGACATCACATATATAAAACATGTCATAAAGATTATTTATAACTTCCTCGATTTGACCAAATGGTAGATACAATTATAGGTCATGAGCTGCTAAGTTTTATGGATGCCTAATCATAATGTAATGAGATCCCAATGTACCTGCTGGATGAAGAACATATTTCCTTCATTATAGATCACAAATTATATTGCTATAAGGTGATGTCCTTTGGGTGAAAATTGTAGGTGCAACCTATTAAAGGCTCGCCAATATGATGTTTGCCAGATAGATAGAGAAAACCATGAAAGTTTATGTGGATCATATGCTTGTGAAATCAAAAAGGGCCAATGGTCCTATTCAACATTTGTATGAAATGTTCGATGTTTTAAGGAGCTATAATATGAAGCTCAACCTACTCAAGAGCACTTTTGGGGTAGCATCTGGAAGGTTCTTAAGTTTCATGATTAATTAGAGGGGAATCAAGGTGAACCCTGAAAAAATTAAGGCATTGTAAAAGATGAAGTCCCACAAAAACCAAAAGACATGTAAAGCTTAGCAAGTTGTGTTATTGCTCTTGTTCGCTTCATCTTTAAGGCCACTGATCGTTATGTACCATTTTTTGACATCACCAGAGGAAAGAAAAAGTTTGAATGGAAAGCAAAATGCGAACATGCATTTGAGCAACTTAAGGAGTACTTGGGAAAAGCACCATTGCTGTCTAAACATTAGGAGAGGTTTATCTGTTAGTATCTTAACATGAAATTAGTGTTATCTTAGTTTAAGAGGAAGAGAAAATGTAATGACTACTTTATTATGTAAGCAAAAGATTGCTCGATGTTGAAACACGTTACTCGTAACTGAAAAAGCTTACATTTTGTCTTCTTATTGCATCTCAAAAGTTGCGCCTTTATTTTCAAGTGCATGACATCTACATTTTAACTAACCACCTTTGAGGCAAGTATTGTAAAAATCAAATGTCTTGAGAAGGCTAATGAAGTGGGCTACAAAGTTAGGATAATTTGACATCTTCTACAAGCCTCAAGCAGTAATAATAAGGCAAGCTTTTCTCAATTTGTTGCTGAATTCTTGAGGATAGAATAACCAACAGACCAAGAAATAGCTTAGCCCATGAGAGAGCTTCCCCTTTGGGAGCTATATATGGATGAATCCATTATTGTCCCCCTAATTCACCATAATCACCCCCGTTCATTCACCTTTAAGTATTTAATTTATATTAATTCGAATGTTGATTGATTTTTTATATTAACATTTTAAAATATCATCATTTTATAATAAATAAATAAATAAATATATATATATATGGAATGTGATTAAAAGATTTAGTTACTTCTTACTTGGTGTAACTTAGGCCAATATATATATATACATATATATATATATAGAGCACATTCTAGTATACGTCTAGAATATGTATACATTGATTAAAAAATGTGTGACTATATTATGAAATGTATGATTGTAATTTATTATATGTGATTATAACTAAATATATATGATTATAATGTGATCAATGGATCATATTTACTTATTATGATCATTGTGATCATATTTATTAATTATAATTATATATATTTAATAAAAATTATATTTAATAAATTATAATGATATATTTTAGAATGTAATCGTATATATATTTTTACCGATATAGGTACACCTAACATATATATATATATATATAAAAGTCAGGCCCACTATTTTTTACTGCTGTGCAAAAACACTTTTCTTGGTCAGACCCCGGACACTGACGCTGACCCGTTCATTTTGATTAGTTTTCGAAAACAGTTTCATGTTTCGTTTTTGTATTATATGATTATTTTGACTTTTTGACCACATGCAATCGACGGCTCTTTTGACACAAATAAAAGTAAAAACCAAAAACAAATTCAATTATTTCTCGTTCCATCGTTAAATATATTATATCTAGGTCTTGCTTCTTGCTCCAGTCTCTGTCTCATTTCCCTGCAACCACTTCTCTCTCTCTCTCTCTCTAAAACCAAACTCAGTCGTTGTTTATGCCGATAAACGGCTTGTCGCTTTATCCACTACTCTGAGGAACACACTTTGTTTACAAGGAAGAGGAAATCGAAGTGTTTGTTGTTGACACAAACTAATGGGCTCTGGTGTTTCGTTGACGCGGATTCTTTTATGTGTTTTGATTTTCAAGTGCTGTTTGGATGTGGGATCTCACGCTCAACTTTTGCCTAATGAAGAAGGTATACTCCGATCAACTATTCACTTCCCATTTCTTCAATTTTTTTTTTTTTGTTGGCTTTTGGAACAACGTTTTCTGTGTTTGGCTGCTGAGAAAATTTATTTTTCTTTTGAGTTATGTAACTTGGTGTGAAAATTTATGTTTATTTAGTGAGAATCTAGAAGGAAATATATATGGCAATAATTGGCTATATGTGTTTGTTTCTCTCTTTTAGCCAATTAATGATATGTTTGGATGGCGAGAATATGCATGTGGGAACATGAAGATAAATCGGAGATAGTTTTGATACATACTAATTAATTTTCTCTGGAAAACTAGTGATCTGTCACTTGTTTTTTTTCTTTTTTTTTTTTCTACGATTCCGTTGGCTTCTTTTAAATTAAACGGTTACTAAGTAATTTTTATATATTTTTTTAAAAAAATTCAAAATTTTATTTGATGTTTTAAGGTCTTTTATTTTTTTATTTTTAATAACCTATCGAATATCTCTAGTGTTGTTTCTTGGTTATAGATAAACAAACTCTTTGTAGCTCTTTGAATTCGGATTTTTTTTTTTCAATTTAAAAAATCATATGAGGTTTGACTAAGTTTGAAAAGTGATTCATGTTTTCAGAAATATATAAAAATTTCATGTTATTAATAAACAATCGGATGTTGGCTGCTGTAGGTTGTTGCGTGAAAACCCATTATCTGTGATTTTTTTTTAAAAATTATTTATTATTATTATTATTATTTTTTGATATATGTGAAGGTTTTTACATAATTTGAAAACTGTGGTTTTAAATTTTAAAAAACAAAAAAAGTTCAAAAAATAATTATGGCATTTGTAAAATTGTATTATTAAAAATATATTTCTAAGAATAGAAATGCAAATATCATGTTTGGGAAATGAGTTTTTTTTTTTTTTTTTAAAGGTTAAAAATAAGTTTTTGGAAGCTACAAATAGTGCAAATGCACTTGATATTATCTTTAAAATAAGTGAATAGTTGTTGGTGTGTAAGCTTAGTGAATTATTTTGAAAATATGCTTGGAAGTTATGAAAGATAATATTTTTTCAATAATTTTAAAAAGTCATTGTCATTTTCAAAAACAGATTTTTG
The DNA here is from genome assembly GCA_021234005.1 of Nephelium lappaceum. Lineage (NCBI taxonomy): Eukaryota > Viridiplantae > Streptophyta > Magnoliopsida > Sapindales > Sapindaceae > Nephelium > Nephelium lappaceum. The sequence goes on from CM037996.1 coordinate 24,976,993, forward strand.
AAATGAAATAAGGCTATAAGCGGAAAGCCTGTACGTTGCTGTTTGCGCCATTATTTTGATTATTCTAAGCTTCTTTTGAAGTGACATGGCAGCACATGGTGAGGTCGGCACATACTAATAATGTAAATCTGATATAGTCTAAGCTTCTTTTGAAATATCATTGAAAATTTGATAATTTAATGCATTGCAAGCAGAGCCTTTCTTTTTCGACCACTGATATTTTAATGAAATATCCCATATTTCTAATGCAAGCTGGCTTCAGATATATTCCCTCTGTTTTCACTAACAATGTGACATTTTCAATGTTTTTATTATTCTAATACATTTATTTTTTCAGTTCCAGCCTGTCACAGGCAAATTAATTTTATCTTGTTTGATTAATTGTCATTTTAATGAACCAAATCTTGAGACTGACAAAGACAACTTGACAAGAGTATGTGTGGATGTAGCTGGAAATACATTAATTGACGTGTGATGTGAACAAGTTTGACATTTATGTTGGAGGTTGCAATACTCGTTTATCTAGTCAGTATTACTATTATTTTTCAAAATTTGAATTTCAAGTCCCATCATTAAAAGCATCAATCCATGATTTTTTTTGGATTTTTTTTTTCATTTGTTGGTGATATATTTTATACTTAGCAACCCAAATGAATAAAAGATATCATGATGGTGCTGATTTGATAATTTTTATTCTAATATATTTAAATCTCAACTAGTAGCTGTTTTTCAATGATTTAATATTGTTTAAACAATTTTATGAGTAATTAAATCTGGTAATTAAAACTTTTATAATTGATTTATTTCAATTTAAGTGAGATTATTATTTTATAATCAGACTCTGAAATACTCCCAAGTGGGAGTCGCCCATACCTATCTTTGCTCCCGTTCAAGCAGAGGGACAGATTCTGAGTGTCAAGTCCCACCAAAGTGTGGGCAAGTTTTCCATTTTTGTATAGATAGTATTTTTCCACCTTCTGGGAGTAGAGATCCGAGCTGTGTTTTAGAGTTTTATTTCAACTGATCCTAATAATAATCTAGTCTGGTGTCAATAAGTAAAAAAAATAATAACAATAGTAATAATAATAATCAGACTCTGAAATGATAATTTTTTAAGCTATTTATTGTTTTTCAGGTTAAACTTATGGACTTCTTTATGCTTGTAGTAACTTTTTTTTTATTAATTACTTTACCTCTATTGGATGCAACAGTGGAAACTATGCAAACCATTTTCACGAAACTGCAGCTCAGAAATGTTCAAGTCAAACAATCTTCTTGCACTGATAGTGGATGGAATTTTACTGTTTCTTCAACTCAAAGCAATATCACATGTGATTGTCTTTTTCCCAACAACACTTGTCATGTCACTAACATGTATGTTCATCTCCTTCCCTTGACCCTCACCTTATTTGTATCAAATTAACTTTCACTTAGCTGGTAACTATCTTGTTACTTGAATTCAACAAAATATTGATTGTTGCGTTATTCCGCTTACTATTTACTTATTCTTTTTTTGCGTGACAGTCAGCTTAAGGGGTTTAATTTATCAGCACCTATACCTGAAGAATTTGGAAATCTTACTTTTCTGAGAGAAGTGTAAGTGCATGTTCCTTCTCTGTTCATTAGCTTATGCTAAGTGATGGATGACTTTGACTTATTATTATTAGTTTGTTAATCTTACTATAAAGGATTACTGGTTTGTAGAGCTTAACACTAAATGGTGTGTCAAAAACTTAAGGAAAATCGTTTTGTTTTAAGTAAGGATTTGAACCTCTTTATAAACCATTTACAATAATATTTGTTAAGAATTATATGTAGAAGAGAAATAAGCTTTTCATTGACTACTGCAATGACCCTGAACGAAGCCCTTGAAAGTGCTAACTCTAATTTGGTGTACTTCTGTAAGCGAAGAATTGGTTTAACTATAGGAAGAAGATTTTTGTTTATTATTAATACACGAGACAAACTATACAATTGTTTTACTGAATCCTTGCCTTTCGTCTTATTTCCTGAACATTTGTATCTTTTTGAATATTGTACAACATTTTACATGTCATTGTGATATATTGGCACTCTTTATCAGATACTTCACCAAGATTGAGGACTAAGTGAAGTTGATTTTTGTTTTAAACAGGGATCTTACTCGAAATTATTTGAATGGATCAATCCCTACGTTCTTTTCACGGCTCAAAAATCTTACAATTCTGTAAGTTGCTCTTTTCTTTTTATATTTTGAGGTCTAGAACTTTCATTCCTTGACCGCAAGCAAGTCTGAGGGCATTTCACAATATATAAATACCGTTTTGGTCACTTTATCTTGCAAACATTGCAGGTCATTTCTAGGAAATCGTTTTAGTGGTTCAATTCCTCCAGAAATTGGTGACATTGCTGCACTCGAAGAGCTGTAAGTTATTTGACAACGCTCAGTCCTACATGTAGAAAGATAATGTACAACAATAATGACAACTTAAGTATAACTTTCCAGGGTCTTGCAAGACAATCAGCTTGAAGGACCTCTTCCTGAAAAAATTGGAAATTTGAGGAACTTAAGAAGACTGTAAGGCTTCTGTGCATATCTTCCAGATATTCATTTACTGAAGAATCAGGCAGGTTTTTCATTTTGTTGGTTCATTCGATCTAATAATGATCTCCTTTGCTCCTGCAGTCTTCTTTCTGCAAACAACTTGTCAGGATCAATACCAGAATCATATGGAAAACTGAAGAGCTTAACTGATATGTAAGTGATTTAATGTGGCAAAAATTTTACTGTTCAGAATTCAGAGGTTCCTGATCTCTTAATGCTGCTTGCAGTCGGTTAGATGGGAGTAACTTGACAGGAAAGATACCTGATTTTATCGGGAACTGGACTAATCTTACAAGACTGTGAGTTTTGTACTGCATTTTAATTTTCCTTCATCTTTTTCCTTGACAAATTGTATTGTATTTTGTTGTTAACTAAGTCATGTTAACTAAGTCATGTTGAATCAATCGCAGGGACTTGCAGGGTACATCCATGGACGGACCTATTACTTCCAGTATTTCTCTGTTGACAAACTTGCAGCAATTGTAAGTATTCAATCCCACTTGTATTAAATGATATAAATTTATCTGTCATGAATTATTACAATTTGAAAAAAGTACTTGAAAGATGGAAATATTCATAATTTTTAATGTACATTTTTGTTTTTAGGAGGATATCTGATTTGGGTGGAGCAAGTTCGAATTTCCCTAATTTGCAGGCGATGAAAAACATGAAAAGATTGTGAGTTGATATTGACTTAATTTATTGTAATAAAATTTCCTGTGTGGCTCATTTATTGATTGCTCTAACTTATTAATGTGTTGCCTCTATTCCTGTGACTCAGGATGCTCAGAAATTGCTTGATTACTGATAGAATTCCACCATACCTTGGGGATATGACAAGTTTAAAACATTTGTAAGTGTCTAGATGGATTTGTTTTTTCCTCAGAGATGTGAAGTTGTGTTCTACATTATGATGATGTTTAACTAGGGAAACCTTATGTATGTTGATCTATTTTATTATTGTAGAGACCTGAGCTTCAATCAGTTGACCGGTCCAATTCCAGCAACACTTGAGGCTTTGGATGGCATAGATTTCATGTAAGTTAATGAATAAATTTGTTTAGTCCAAATATGCTGCCCTTGACATCTAATAGTTCTTAAATTAGTTGTGCTTACATACTTCTATGATTGCTTGTTTGCTAGCATTTTGATCTAAATGTGTCTGTCTGTGTTTTTTCCTTTTCAATTAGTTTCTTGACAAACAATTCGCTTACCGGATCGGTGCCTAATTGGATATTGAACAGCAAAAAGAGATTGTAAGTCATTTTTTCAAGCTATGTTCATTTGGTAAATAAATTAAAAATTTTTATGTTACATGAGTATGTCACATGTTACTTATATTCCTGATCAATAGCAAGACTGAGACTGTCAGTTATGATCTTCATTCATTTTCCATGTATTCGTTTTTTGTTTGGTTTTGCAATAATTATTGATTGATTGTGAATTCTGTGGTATAATCTGTCGCAGGGATTTATCTTATAACAATTTCACTGATTCAGCTCCAACTAGTTGCCAACAACAGTCTGACGTGTGAGCCACTTTATATTACTTACTCATATGTTCATTCCTCCAACAAATTCTATTGATTTTATAATCTCCACTATTTCATATATTCTCTTCTGTTGTATATAATCCTGCCTTGGTCATTTTCCAGGAACTTAGTGTCCAGTCTTTCATCCTCACAGAGCAACTCGTAAGTTTTACCTCTCGTTTTCGTTTTCTTTTATTTTTTTGATCTAATTTTGCTTAGTAAGGTTTTAACTGAACTATATTTCCTAATTAAATAGTGATCTGAACATAAACGATTAACTAAACTTTAATTGTCAACTGCCAGAAATCCTTGGTGCTTGAAGAAGGACCTTTCCTGCCCTGGAAAAGCCAACCGTAAGCATTATTAGATGTAGCATTATGCTTTTGTAAATTGCAATAACCACATGATTTCAATGGATTCATATTTCGATATAATTTTCTTTACATTTGCAGACCATTCCTTGTTCATTAATTGTGGAGGACCAGCAATCACACAAGGGGGAAACCAGTACGAAGAAGACCTAAACACAAAGGGCCAATCAAACTTTGCTCCAGTAGGAACCAGGTGGGCTTATAGCAGTACAGGGGTCTACATGGACAATGAAGACGCTAATAACCTTGCAACAAACCAATACAGTTTGAATGTGACTGGTGCCGAATATTACAAAACTGCACGCCTCTCTGCACAATCACTCAAGTATTATGGTCTGTGCATGCGTAAAGGTCCTTATAATGTGAAGCTGCACTTCGCTGAAATTATGTTTACTGATGATCAGTCTTATTTTAGCCTTGGAAGGCGTATATTTGATGTATCGATTCAGGTGAGAAAAAACTCTTCATTAGTAGAATTTAGTTCAAAATATCTACTCGTCATAGGGATTAGTTTTGAAAATGGAAGAGAACTAACTTTCAGATGAGTTTTATAAAGTTTCTAATTCTGATTTTTACACAGGGAAAATCAGTTGAGAAAGACTTTAACATTGCACAGAAAGCTGGAGGTGTCGGAAAAAACGTCACCATAGAAGTTGATAATGTCTGGGTTAATGGTAGCACTTTGGAGATCCACTTATACTGGGCTGGTAAAGGAACCACTGCCATTCCTGACAAAGGTGTTTATGGGCCTCTTATATCTGCTATTACAGTCACACCAAGTATGTTTATCTCCTCTGTAAGGCCTTCCTCTTTTTCTTTTCTTCAAGCTTGTTCCATAACCTCTCTTCCTTCTTTGTAGACTTTAAGGTAGATACTGGAGGTTTATCTGCTGGAGTCATTGCTGGCCTTGTAATTGCTTCATGTGCTGTTGTGATACTGGTGTTGGTTGGTCTGTGGATGAAAGGTTGCTTCGGGGGAAAAGATCTCGAAAACAAAGGTAAGACTGATATATATTAAGTACTTTCTTGTTTTTCCGCAATTGTTGATTTCTTAAAGTTGGGATTATCTTGGAAGAGTCAGATGTGTCTGTTCTTCTTGACATTAACATGTTTGGTTAAACTTCCTTCCCTTTTTTCGGTACAGAACTTCGAGCATTAGATCTTCAAACTGGTTATTTCACCCTCAGACAAATTAAGGCTGCTACCAATAATTTTGACCCTGCAAACAAGATTGGAGAAGGAGGGTTTGGGCCTGTTTACAAGGTAATTATGGTTTTCTAGTCTATGCACACATTGGAAAACAGTGGCTTGTGGGAAAAAGAATAATCTTTTTACTGTATTCAGAAACGCTTATCTGTTTGATTCCAGGGTACACTGTCAGATGGGGCAGTAATCGCTGTCAAGCAGCTCTCCTCAAAATCTAAGCAAGGGAACCGTGAATTTGTGAATGAGATAGGAATGATATCAGCCTTACAGCACCCAAATCTTGTGAAACTATATGGCTGCTGTATTGAAGGAAACCAATTACTGCTTGTATATGAATATCTTGAAAACAACAGTCTTGCTCGTGCACTCTTCGGTATTGCATCACTAACACCTAATATACCATTTCTTTGAACTTTTAGAATGAACTATGACTAGAATTTCTCTACCCCTATTTTTTTCTTATTTTAGGTAAAGAGGAACAAAAGCTTAACTTGGACTGGAAAATAAGAAAGAAGATATGCATAGAGATAGCAAGGGGATTAGCTTATCTTCATGAGGAATCGAGATTGAAAATAGTTCACAGAGATATTAAGGCAACCAATGTGCTGCTCGACAAGGATCTAAATGCCAAAATATCTGACTTTGGTTTAGCTAAGCTTGATGAAGAAGAGAACACCCACATAAGCACAAGAATAGCTGGAACAATGTGAGCTCCTCTCTCTCTCTCTTATATAGTGAAAGGTTCTCAGAAATTCTTCGAAATCTCTATCGGCTGGTGGTATGGTCTTAAGTTTATGTTTTGATATATATTTTCATTCTAGAGGCTATATGGCTCCTGAATACGCGATGAGGGGTTACTTAACCGACAAGGCAGATGTATATAGCTTTGGAGTTGTTGCATTGGAGATTGTTAGTGGGAAGAGCAACACTAATTACAGGCCAAAGGAGGAGTTTGTTTATCTTCTTGATTGGGTAACTAAATTAACTGCATTCCGCACTTCCATACATTTTTTTTGTTTATTACAATTTTACGAATACAACAAAGCCAAAATAATTTTTTCCTCTTGGTAAAATTGGATTGTGTGAGGAAATTAAAGCTTAATTTAAATTGGATAAAATGAGTAATGTTTACAAGTCTCTAAGTAGACATTACACTTAACATTTATAATTCTTTCTTTGAGATTAGGAATAACATTTGTTTCTTTTTATGCACGTTTTTGCAGGCGTATGTACTGCAAGAACAAGGAAACCTTCTTGAACTTGTGGATCCAAGTCTTGGTTCGAAGTTCTCTAAAGAAGAGGCATTGAGGATGCTTAATGTAGCTCTCTTATGCACCAATCCATCTCCCACTCTCAGACCATTAATGTCTTCTGTAGTAAGCATGCTTGAAGGCAAAATTCCGGTCCAAGCACCAATTATTAAGCGCAGTTTAGACCAGGATGCAAGGTTCAAAGCCTTTGAAATACTATCACATGACAGCCAAACCCGAGTCACAACATTCTCTCAAGAAAGCCATTCACAGACAAACAGCTCAATGGATGGACCCTGGAGAGATTCCTCAGTTTCTCTTCAAATAACAGATGAGACTCAAGAACCTTCTTCATCAAGAATGCTTATTGATAATAAGGATCTATAGGATGATAGTTTGTGATGGTCTATGGAATTATATTGGAGAGTAATATATGATTTGAAATTCTATTCATTCAAATTTTAATCTTATTTCATCTGACAAAAGTTTATAGAATAGGGTAAAAAAAAATTGTACTGGGAAATATTCTTGTGTAACTTGAATTCCAATGTAAAGAGTGTGATTCTGAATTTTGCTCATGTTGTATAATATTGGGATTTAGTGGCCTTAATTGCATTTTGGTTTATAGGGTTCCTCTATTTGGTATTAGGATGTTTCTTTGAAACAGCTCATTTTTCATGATTCAAGAGTCAAAATTTTAACCCATTTTTCTTTTGAGCAAATTACTCGCGACCCCCTCAAGGTATGACATTAATCAAGCATGAACGGAGTTTCGTTTTTGTAACAAAGAACCCTCAGGCCGTTAGTGCGTCGTAGTCAATGCTAGTTTGACCAAGGGTATTTCCATCATATTGTTAAAGGAAAATTCTAAAAAACCACCTGATTTTTTTATGGATTATTCATTTTTCCCTACGTGGTTTCGTTTTTATCTAAAATTCCCAATCTGTTATAAAAGGGAAAATCTCAAAAAACAACATGACGTTTGAAACATTATCCGTTTACCCATTTACCCATAAATATTTTAGTTTTATCTAAAATCCTACAAAAGTTAATTTTAATAGAAAAGTTTTAGAAAAGTTAAAAAGATCCTCTTACCCCTAAATTTTTTATTAAAAAATTATAAATTAATAAAACCTGATCCCCACCATTCATCTATCATAGATGGATGACAGAGATAAACCCATCAACTTAAAATATAAAAAAATTGATAAAAATTAAAACAAAAAATATTTTAAATAAAAGAAAAATAATCATTATTATCTGGAAACCCAGTCGTTAAAATCCAGTGAGACTGGAAACCCAAAAATTTTGGGTTTCTAGTATTAATTTAGGTTTTAAATCACTAGAAACCTAGAAAATGGGTTTCTAATTGACCAGAAACCCAGAAATTCTGGGTTTTCGGTCAATTGGAAACCCATTTTCTAGTGCAACTACAAACTCAGATTTTTAGGTTTCCAGCTACTGGAAGTCTAGATTTCTGGGTTTCTACTCTCATTGGGTTTCAGCAACTAGAAACTCAGATAATGAGACTGAAAACCCAGATTTTTTGGGTTTCCAGATGATGATGATGATGATTATTATTTTTTTAATTTTAAAATATTTTTGTTTTTTATTTTTTATTTTTATCATTTTTTTTTATGTTTTAATTTGATAGGTTGATCTCTACCGTCCATCTATGATAGATGGATGGTGGAGATCGGTTTTTATTCATTTATATTTTTTTCATTTTAAATTATTATATTATGATGATTATATTTTTTAATAAAAATTTCAAGGTAAAAAAGTCTTTTTAATTTTTCTAAAAATTTTATGTTAAAAGTTAACTTTCTTTTGGATTTTGGATAAAAATAAAATATTTATGGATAAAAGGATAATGTTTCAAACGTCATACTGTTTTTTTGTTTTTTTTTCATTTTCCGTTCATTTAATGAAATGGGAGAAACATATGTAGAGGTGTACAACCAAGTTTAGAATGGTGGAAATGTAGACACTTACCTTTTTTTTTTTTTTTTTTTTTTTTTTAAATTACAAGCTAGGCCCAATGTATTGATTTCTAAAGAGTTAGCGATATTTACCCTACTTAAAGTCGGTTCATCCACCCCAAATTTAAAATTATTTGTTATTTCAAATATTATCCTCAAGTGAAATTATTCAAAGTTTAAATCAATTTATTCTACGATGTGGGAAGGGATGCATGGCTCCTAGTGCTCTCCATCCATCTCTGGAAGAAAAAAGAAAGATTGATGAGAGATGCAACTCATGGCTCCTCCTCCTTTTCATTACATATCTTTTTTCGTTTTTTATCATGTTAAAATTATTTTATAAGTTGTTGTCAAAAATATATATATAAGTTATTAAGTTTTGATATATTACTCTAAAATTATGAAAAATGATATATTGGGTAATAAGTGAAGTGTGCATGCAAAGGAAATATTTTAAAAAGTTTTGTGAGATGAACTAATTAAAGGAGTGTATATACAATTTTTTACGGGTGTAAATATAGTTACTCAATTTATTTTTATTTATTTATTTTTTGACATAATCGCCACTCAATTCTAAGCAAAATACTAAGCAAAATAGAATTCAAACTTGATTTTAGTTGGACCAAACCCAAAGTGAATTCAAATGTCCAAAACAGCCCAATATATAAAATGAAGATAAAAAAATGAATAACACATGCACTTATGCAAAAACCAAATGTGCACTGGGTGTATGGACAGCAAGGCACTGATTCAGACCAGTAAAGAAATAAGAAAAGAATGAAAGAAATGGAGACAGAGAGAGAGAAGGCCGGGAACGAAGAAAGAAGAGAAGAGAAAAAGAAAGAGAAATCAAAGAAGAAAAAGACGAAGATAAAAGAAGGAAGAGAGATCATGCTTCTTTAATCTTCAAAGGTGAGTATTCATGATTTTCTTGCAATTTCAAATGAAGATTTTTATGTAAGTTTGTGTAATTTCTATCTGAAAAGCTCCCAAACTTTTTGCATGTATTTGTTGGGTTCAAATCAAGGTGTAAAGTTTGGCATACATTTTCGAATGAGGCAAGAATGAATTAAATTTAAAAGGGAGAATCCCAAAAAACCCCTGACTTTTGATAGATTACCCATTCTCCCCCATGCAGTTTCATTTTTATCCAAAATACCGCTTGACTTTCAATTAAACACTCAAAATACCTCCTGAAACCATATAAAAGGACAATAATACCCCTAATGGTAACAGATTTCGTTAGGGTGATAAAATTGACCGTTTGACTCAAAGGTAAAAAAGGAAATTCAACGAAAATATCAATAAAAATTAAAAATAAAATAAATAACATTAAAATACCTATTCAAATAAGATATTTTTATTAAAAATAAAAAAATAAAAAATATATATATACTAGTTTTTTTCTCGTCTTTCTCTCTACATTTCCAATCGGCTCCGCGGGTTGGTTCGGCGGCGGCGGCACCTGGTTGGACGGCGACGGTATGGTGGAGACCCAGTTCTGGGTTTGGGTCTCCACGACGATCAGAGACCCAAAATCTGGATCTCCACGATTGGATGTGGAGAACTAGATTTTGGGTCTCCGATCGTGGAGACCTAGATCGGTGACCCAGCCTTAGGTCATCGATCTGGGTCCCTACGATCGGAGACCCAGTCTGGGTCCCCACGATCGGAGACCCAGACAACTGGGTCTCCATGAATGGAAACCCAGTTCGATGGGTCTCCACCATTGGGTCTCCGTTGGAGACCCAATGGTGGAGACCAGTGGTTTTTTTTTTTTTTTTCTCTTTCTGTTGAATGATTTTTTTCTGTTTTTTGATGCTTTGTGATAATTGTGGGAGATTGATGATTGTGGGAGGTTGATGATTATGGGAGACTGAATGATGAGAAAGGCTAGGGAACCCAAAAATGGGAAGAGAGAAGGGGGAGGGGATTAGAAAGGTTTTTTTTTTTTTTTTCTCTGTTCATCTTTTTTTTTTTTTTCATGGATGTGGAGATCCAATCTGGATCTCCACTTTTTATTATTTTTTAATTTTTTAATTTATTTTGTTTTTTTTTTAAAGAAAAATCATATCAAGAAAAAATCTCCATATTGGATCTTCACCGTCCATACAATTGGATGGACGGTGGAGATCCAATCTGGATCTCTATTTTTTATTTTTTTTCTTTATTTTTTAATTTAATATGTTTTTTTTAAAAAAAAAAATCATATCAGGGGTAGTATAGTCTTTTTATGCTCTGCATATGTCAGTAGTACTTTATAGTTATTAAAGTGACGGAATGGGGGAAAATGGATAAAAATGAATGCATGGGGGAGAATGGGTAATCTATTAAAAGTGAGGGGTTTTTTTAGGATTTTCCCAATTTAAAATGGTTTTTGGAAAGTGATAAATAAGGCTCCCAGGAATAATAATTAAAGTACAATTTGGGAATAAATATATATTGTGGACAGCAAGGAATTGACAATAGTTAATCTTACTGTTATATATAGATCATTATGTATTAAATGATGCTAATTTTCAGTAGGAAACAATAGTTGTAGTTAATGAATTCTGAGAACCTAAGACTGGATGGGAGTTAATATTTCAATTGTTATTCATGGTGAGTTAGCATTTTGGGGAGTAACATGGCAAGCAGTTTGAAATGGGTTCTCGAGAATAATATTTCAAAAATACGTCAACTGACCCCATGGAAGGTGAATTGGTTCAAGAACTGTTTCAGAATTGTTATGCATTGAGTAATTATTGTTATAACAATCGATATTATTATAATCTCAATGTAAATCTGAAATAAAAAATAATATTAAAAAAAAACGAAAGTAATAAACTATAAAAGTAGTGGACATAAAGTTTACGTAAAAAACCCCTAATATGATAGAAATATCTATATACCAAAACTAGAAGAATTCTATTAAACCAACAAAACTACTACTTCTTTAAAATTTTAGGAGAGAATTATAAGAGAGAGAAGAGAACATTCTCTAAATTTAACTTGAGAATGGGATTTGGGACATTTGAATGACCATACCAAATTTTGGCAATGGCAGCAGATATGATAACTATACCAATGTAACTGACACAAGGGAGAGGATCTATTTGGCCGAAAGGGGCTGGGAAGATTTTGGCAGGCCCCGGCCTAGGAGGACTCATAAACAATCAAGGAATCAGAACAAGTTTTACCATTATCATAATGAGGTGGGACACAAAACCTTAGAATGTTACACACTTAACGATACAATTGTAGATCTCATTAGGAGGGGGAGATTGTGAGAGTATGTAGCTTGCCCAAGAATGAATCAGCAGCTTGCAGTCACTCCTTAGGAAGCAGTGGTAGCGGTGAGGGAAATTCACACCATTCAAGGGATATGTCATCCCCACAGTGATGCCATGGTTATCCAGGCAATTATAGACAATAAGGATGTGCATTGAGTATTGGTAGATAACGTACTTTACAAAATGGCATATGAATGCATGGGTTTCAAATTAAACTGGCTTATAACATCATCAGGGCCTTTGTATGGATTCACTGGAGACTCAATCCAGCCTCTAGGGTCAGTAAGCCTCGCATTAACATTGGGAGAGCCAGGTCGGCAAGCGACCATACAGGTAGATTTTGTTGTTATTAATTGCTCTTCAGCATACAATGTTGTATTAGGACGACCTGCTCTTATTAGTTTAAAATTAAGCAACCACATCCACCTACCATCTAATGATGGAAATCCCAACCTCAAACGAGTTAGTATACGCCCGAGGAAGTCAATAGGAATCAATAATGTGTTGTGAAGAAACTATGAAGCTTGGGTTTTGTGGATCGAGACTGGATACGGTTATAATACTTCCTCAAGAGATAGGAGCACAAGCCTTGAAAAGTGATTTGGACCCGTGAGAGATTGATACAGAAAGACTTGTTGGGCTGGTAGGGAGCTCGAGGAGGTTAACATCGGCAGGCCTCGATCCTCAAAGCCCTTAAAGTTAGGGATAAACTTGGATCCTACAATTAAAAACAATTTACTTGAATTTTTAGCTGAGAATATTGATGTGTTTGCATGAACTCATGTAGACACGACGAGAATGTATCCCATTGTAATGAGCCACCAGCTCAACATTAAGCCAATGTCAAGCTAGTTTGCCAAAAGAGACAGGATATGGGGCCGGAAAGATATGCAGCTCTAAATGAGGAAGTTGATAAACTCCTAGCCATTCATTTCATTAAGGAATCTCATTACCCTATATGGCTAGCAAATCCAGACTAAGTTAAAAAGTCGAATGGGAAGTGGAGGACGTGCATCGACTTTACATTTTTGAATAAAACATGTCCTAAAAATTGTTTCATATTTTCTCGAATTGACTAAATGGTAGATATGCAACTATAGGTCATAAGTTGCTAAGTTTTGTGGACGCCTACTCGGGATATAATCAAACCTGTTGGACGAAAACATACTTTCCTTCATTATAAATCGTAGCTTATATTGCTATAATTTAATAGAAAAATCTTTGACATGAAAGTCACTGATTGATATAGAACATTCAAGATAAAAAAAAAAAAAAAAAGTAATTTATGAAGCTATTGTAAGCTTCATAATATATTTTATTGAAGTCGGTTTGCATGATGTTCGACTTAAGGAGGCTATATAAATCCTTAACTTCCTCTGAGCTTGTGTACTTCGAAAACAACATAAAACAAGTTTCCATACTACTGCATCAAAACTCCTCCCATCGATCAACCCCATTCCCAATATAAAACAATATATTTTTATCTAACCCTTCAACCATTAGTTTAGTCCATTACTCCTACCTAAACAGCCACTCAAAACACTAGCAACCTTCCACTACTATACAGCGCACACACCTCCACTCTCATCTACACATATATACACGTTTTAATCAACAAACCATCACGATTATTGCTCATTCTATCTTTAAATATATATCTGCTTCTTCCTCTTATTATCTCTATTTCTTTTCCCTCCAGCCACTCCTCTCTCTCTCTCTCTCTAAAACCAAACTGAGACTTTGTTTATGCCGCTGAACGGCTTGTCGTTTTATCCACTACACTGAGGAACACACTTTGTTTACGAGGAAGACGAAGTCTAGTGCTCGTTTTTGACACAAACTGATGGGCTCTGGTGCTTCGTTGACAAGGATTCTTTAATGTGCCTTGATTTTGAAGTGCTGTTTGGATGTGGGATCACACGCTCAACTTTTGCCTAATGAAGAAGGTATATTCCAATCAACTCTTCACTTGCCATTTCTTCATTTTGTTTTTTGGAACAACTTTTTCTGTGTTTGGTTGCTGAGAATTTGAAGTCAAATATAACAATTTTTTGGATGTGCGTTTGTTGACAAATATATCTATTTTTGAAATCATTGTTGACAAATATATATATTTGTCAATAATTTGGCTACATTTTTGTTTCTCTCTTTTAGCAAACTAGTGTTATGTTTGGATGGCGAGAATCTGCATGTGGGAACATGAAGATAAATTGGAGAAAGTTCGGATACATATTAATTAATTTTCTTGGGAAAATTAGTGATCTGTCACATGTAAATCTAAGACCTTTTCGATGTCATTGAAAAATTAATAACTTATTGCAAAGCATGCACGCGTAGCCTTTTTTTTTTTTACCACCGAAATTTTAATAAATAACTCTGATTTTTTCATATTTCTAATACAAGCTGGCTTCAGATATGTTCCCTCTGTTTTCAATAACAACGTCACATTATGACTAATTTTCAATGTTTTTATTATTCTAATACATTCTATTTGTTTTTTTAGTTCCAGCCTGTCACTGGCAAATTTTTAATAAACCAAATATTGAGATTGACAAAGACAACTAAACAATAGTATGCCTGGATGTAGCTAGAAATGCATTCATTTTATTATCATTCACATTTCTTGTTTTCAAATTGGGATGGAAGTCAAATTCAAACCTATAGTTTACTTCACAAGAAATTTCCGATTGACAAATATTCTTTAAATCTATTGAATCACGCTCAACCTCCTCAACAGTTATATAAACTAGAGGGTCAACATTCTCACAATCAAGAAATATAGTGCAACTTCATCAACAATGATCTTAATAGACATGTTTGGACAAATAGTTTGAGCAACAATAGTTAATATAGCTCAATAATGATTTTTATCAATATCTGTGACGCAGTATGTTTAATCTGATAGATGCTCAAAAATTGCATCTCGTGAAAATCTAAAAGCCCTTGCTCTTTGACCCCCATGCCAGTAAACCCCTTGATCACTCTTCCAATGTCCACTCCAATTGAAAACCAATTGTACTATAGACATCCTCAATCTTGAAAATTTGATAACATATAATCACTTCTATTCAATAGCTTAAAGAGTAATTTGATAATATATAATCAGCAATTGACCTCATATCGGATACTTAAAGAATAATTTGATAACATAAAATTATACTTTCGAGTAGAAAACTAATCTGATTGTGTTAGAAGTTAACTCGATATTGGGTTAGTTTTTAACATGAAATAATATTTGTTTTTTAGGTCAGAAGGCGACCCAAGCCTGAATTTGGGTCACATTCTGACTCGAAGTTAGCATTCGGACCTAATGGGGTCGAAATAATATCTTTGGATTAGAAGATGACTCAAATTCAGGTCGACCTAATTAGTCAGAATGATAACAAAACTAACCCGATGGATTTAGAACGATAATTTCGGGTCAGAAGGCGACCCGAATTCGGGTCGCTTTCTGACTCGAAGTTATCATTCTGACCCGATGGGGTTAGAATGATAACTTTGGGTCAAAAGGAGACCCGAATTCAGGTTGATCGAAAATCGGGTCATCGTCTGACCCGAAGTTATCATTCTGACCTGCGAAATCGAGTCACCTTCTGACATGAAGTTATCATTCTAACTATCAAAATTGGGTCACCTTCTGACTTGAAGTTATCATTCTAAATCAATTCGGGTCAAAATGATAACTTCGGTTTCGGGTTGCCTTCTGACCCAAACAATGATTCTCTATTATTTTTTTCTCAAACATAATCACCTAAGTTCTCACACTCAAATATAAGTTTTCAAAAAAGAAAAAGAAAGAAAAAAAATCTCAAATATAAGCACTAACCTTTATCAATACCCAAATTTCTTCAACTTTTCTTCAAATCTTCTTCCACTCAAAACTAAAATTTAAAGAAAAAAAAAGTGATTGTTCTTGAAGTAATTTGTGATGGAGGATGGATTAATGTGGGTTGATGGTACTTATATGATAGTGTGTTTTGTTTATTTTATTGTAGTTTAATTAAGTAGATAAATAATTAATGATTTGTATTAATGAGTTGGTTTTAATTTATTAGGGATATTTTGGGTAACTTAGGGTAATTTTACAATTTTTTTGAATTGAGAGGGTAATTATATAAATAAGTTATCAAAAAAGGGTAAGTTTGCCAAATTCCCATAAAACAATATATTTTTATCTAACCCTTCAACCGTTATTTTGACCTGATGGGTCGGAATGATATCTTTGGGTCAAAAGGAGACTTGAATTCTGGTTAATCAAAAATCGGATCATTGTTTGACCTGAATTTATTATTCTGACCTGCGAAATCGGGTTACCTTCTAACCCGAAGTTATCATTCTAACTTGCAAAATCGGGTCATCTTCTGACTTGAAGTTATCATTCTAATTTAATTCGGGTCAAAATAATAACTTCGAGTCAAAAGACGACCTGAAAGGGTCAGCAGGTGACCCTATTTTGGGTCGCCTTCTGACCCAAATAACAATTCTCTTTTTTCTTTCTTTTCTCAAACATAATCAACTAATTTCTCAAACTCAAATATAAGTTTTTTTTTTTTTTAAAAAAAAAAGAAAAAAGAAAAAACATAAAATATAAGCACTAACCTTTATGAATACTTGAATTGCTTCAACGTTTCTTCAAATCTTCTTTCATTCAAAACTAATTTTTTTTTTTTAAAAAAGGTGATTGTTGTTGGAGTAAATTTGTCATGGAGGATGGATTAATGTGAGTTGATGGTATTTATATGATAGTGTGTTTTGTTTATTTTATTGTAGTTTAATTAGGTTGGTGAACAATTAATGATTTGTATTAATGAGTTGATTTTAATTTATTAGGGATATTTTGGATAACTTAGGGTAATTTTATAATTTTTTTTAATTGAGAGGGTAACTATATAAATAAATTGTCAAAAAAGGGTAAGTTTGTCAAATTCCCATAAAACAATATATTTTCATCTAACCCTTCAACCATTATTGTAGTCAATTACTCCTACCTAAACATCCACTCAAAACACCTAGCAACCTTCCACTGCTATACAGCGCACACACCTCCACTCTCATCTACATATATACGCGTTTTAATCAACAAACCATCACAATTATTTCTCATTCTATCTTTAAATATATATCTGCTTCTTCCTCTTATCTCTGTTTCTTTTCCCTCCAGCAACTCCTCTCTCTCTCTCTCTGTCTCTCTAAAATCAAACTGAGACTTTGTTTATGCCGCTGAACGGCCTGTCGTTTTATCCACTACTCTGAGGAACACACTTTGTTTACGAGGAAGACGAAGTCCAGTGTTTGTTATTGACACAAACTGATGGGCTCTGGTGATTCGTTGACACGGATTCTTTTATGTGTTTTGATTTTGAAGTGCTGTTTGGTTGTGGGATCTCGAGCTCAACTTTTGCCTGATGAAGAAGGTATACTCCAATCAATACTCTTCACTTCCCATTTCTTCATTGTCTTTTGGAACAACGTTTTCTGTGTTTGGCTGTTGAGAATTTGAAGTCAAATATAACAATTTTTTGGCTGTGCGTTTATTGACAAATGTATATATTTGTCAATCATTTGGCTACACATTTGTTTCTCTCTTTTAGAAAATTAGTGTTATGTTCGGATGTCGAGAATCTGCATGTGGGAACATGAAGATAGATTGGAGAAAGTTTGGATACATATTAACTAATTTTCCGGGGAAAATTAGCGGTCTGTCACATGTAAATATAAGACTTTTTCGATGTCATTGAAAAATTAATAATTTAATGCAAAGCATGCATGCATAGCCTCTGCTTTTTGACCACCGAAATTTTAATAAATAACTCTGATTTTTTTATATTTCTAGTACAAGCTGGCTTCAGATATGTTCCCTCTGTTTTCAATAACAATGTGACATTATGACTACCTTTCAATGTTTTTATTATTCTAATACATTCTTTTTTATTTTTTAGTTCCAGCCTGTCAGTGGCAAATTATTAATAAACCAAATATTGAGACTTCCGTTTGTCGGTGATATATTTTATACTTAACAACCCAGACGAATAAATAAATTTCATTCGCTTGTAATATGTAATAATCCTAAATTGAATATCTAAAAGTTAAGGTCTAATAATAAGAAATATTGTGATGGTACTGATTTGATAATTTTTATTCTAATATATTTAAATCTTAATTAGTTCCTATGGTTGTTTTTCAATGATTTAATATTGTTTAAACAATTTTATAAATAGTTAGATCTAGTACTTGAAACTTCGGTAGTTGATTTAATTCGATTTAAATCAGATTGTTATTTTATAATCACACTCTGAAATGAGAATTTTATAAGCTATTTATTGTTTTTCAGGTTAAACTTATGGACTTCTTTATGGTTGTATCAACTTTTTTTTATTAATTACTTTACCTTTATTGGGTGCAACAGTGAAAACTATCCAAACCATTTTCACGAAACTGCAGCTCAGAAACGTTCAAGCCAAACAATCTTCTTGCACTGATGGTGGATGGAATTTTACTGTTCCTTCAGCTCTAAGCAATATCACATGTGATTGTTCTTTCCCCAACAACACTTGTCATGTCACTAATATGTATGTTCACATCTTTCCCTTAACCTTCACCTTATTTGTATCACATTTACTTTCACTTGGCTGGTAGTTATCTTATTGCTTGAATTTAACAAAGTATTGATTGTTACTTTATTCTGCTTACTATTTAATTATTCATTTGTTGCATGACAGCCAGCTTAAGAAATTTAATTTATCAGCACCTATACCTGAAGAATTTGGAAATCTCACTTTTCTGAGAGAAGTGTAAGTGAATGTTCCTCCTCTCTTCATTAGCATATGCCAATTGATGGATGACATTGACCTATTATTATTAGTTTGTTAATCTTACTATAAAGGATTACTGGTTTGTAGAGCTTAACACTAAATGGTCAGGAAAATTTGTTTTAAATAAGGATTTGAATCTGTTACAAACCATTTATAATATATTTGTCAAGAATCATATATGGAAGAGAAATAAGCTTTTCATTGACAACTGCAATGACCCTATAGGAAGCCTTGAAAATGTCTAACTCTAATTTGGTGCACTTTGACCTATGCGGACGAGGTGTGCTACTAGCAAGTGCATTAGGTCATGTCAAGTAATTATAAAGTGTGAGTAAAGTGTCCATGAGCAGTGTGTTGAGCTAAGTACTGATCATAACTAGAATTTAACTTTATTTGGAGAGTTGAAAAGTGGTTTTAATGGTTAAATAAACTAGGAAAAATTTGAAAAACCCTCTAAAAAGGAAAATAACATTACTTAACCTCATTTTTTAACATAAAAAATGATAGTTTTACATTAGTTTTATTTTCAGAGGGTATTTTGATGATATCCTACTAAAATAAAACAAATTAAAACTAAAACAAAGTACAATTAAACTTGCAAACAAAGAGAGAAACAATCAATGGAAGAGATTGTTAGGGCATAAGGTTTCCCTTGGTCAATTTTCTATGAATAATATCTTAGATTGATTATGCCAATAGGTATTGATTTGATACTGTTGATAGCTGGTTATCACTTAGATTGATTATGCCAATAGGTATTGATTTGGTGGTGTTGATAGCTGGTTATCACTAATGCTCTTGAACACTCACCGTCGAGATATGTCCAAATATACCTTTACCTAACCATACCTATCTTTCGATGGTCATGCATTAACTAAGGGTTCATTGAGCATAAGATACCATAAAGTGGCTACAAAAGATGAATTAGATATGTCTATCTAATTACACCTAGGGTAGACATTTCATTGAATATGCTGTGTGCATCTCCTTTCAGTTCCAACACACTAGCTTCAAATCATGCATATGGTGGTCGGTCACATACATGCCTTAAGAGCTAAAATATCTACTCAACAACACAAATAAACCCAAGGCAAAAGCAAACATCAATCCATGCATCTATTAACCAAGTTCTATTGTAACCGTAACCATAACCAATTAAGTATTTAGATCAAGGCCAAATTTAGAAACAACAAAGTCATTTCATTAATTTGAAACATCAGCAACAAATACAATATCCACTTAAGTAGTACAAAGTAAAAGCAAGAAAAGAAAAATTGAGAATAATAGAGGTTTTTTCATAGACAAGTAAGAAACCTAACTCCTCCCTTAATGGACATCCAAGATTTGATGCTTCTTGATGATGGATTCCAAATTTGTTCTCTCTCTTGGCTACTAGATTTGATGAATCCCCTAAAAAGCCCCCTAAAATGATGCTTTAAATACATAGGCATCTTCAAATTAGGGTTGCAAGCTCATGGAAAAATGACAAAACTATCCAATTGACGCAAGGTGCAATGCGAGATGCACTTTTTGATCAATCTTGCATTGCTCTGGGGTGAAAGGTTATTGCTTGCGATGTAGGATGTACCTCACGACGCATCTCGCATTTGTCTTGGGCTAAAATTTGCTTGGTTGGATTGTTGGATGCACCTCAAATTAAATTTAGCGATGCTTTCGGGCTAGAACTCTTCTTGATATGTTGCAAAGTGCACCTCGTATTGCGCCTCATGTTTTCCTTTGAACTTGACTTTTTCAGCTTGAACTTTTCCATTTGACCTGAAAAGCTTCGAAAACCTACTAACTCCTCAAAATTTACTCACTTACACAAAAAATGACTTGAAAAACTTTAAAAACACCCAAAATTTACTCAAGTTATCATCACAAAAGAGAGGATTAGAGGCATGAAATCTTGTTAAATTTAGGCACGATCAAATACCTTCAATCCTAACTCTTGCTCATCCTCGAGTAGACTCGAAAAACAAAAAAAACACAAGCACAAACAAATAACTAAAACCTACATTTTACTGATCCACTCCCATATGCTTTCACTATGAAATTTAGCTTATGTCACAAGCTTTTAAAACCCTAGGTGTCCCTAGTAGAGATGTTGTATCTCCTGAGGGTTTTGGTTCTACGACACCATCAAACGAACTTGTGCTAGAAAAAGGAATTGATACGTTGTAGCTCAATTGAAACTCCCAGATGGAAATTGACTAATCCATCAAATAATGATCACTACATGACCTAAGGAACTAAGCACTTTATGCAAGAAGCTTAGAACACAACTGGGGATGTCATGGACCAACAATAACCATGCATATGGGATGCTAGTGGCGTAATTCGTCTTGACTTTATTCCTCACAAGGATTTCTCTCATTCATGCATTTCGAACTTACGCATAAACACTCTCAACAAATGCATGTTAAATGGAGTTTATGCACAAGAAAATTTTAAATTATTTATCGTATACGCTCAAATGTTATGCAAAGGATCTCATGAACAAAATTGAAGCTCAAAGACATGTCAAGCATTGTTTAACATTACAAGTAAATCTAACTTTTAGGAGATCAACTAAATCTTTTCCAAGGTTATAACGGGCCAAAGGGTGAATGTGTTAAGAAAAGAACATTTAAGTAGTTTTCAAAAGAACTTAGGAGCACACAAAGAGATCTAAATATGTTATTATTTAGGCATTAACCTTTATTGACTTTGTTTCTCCGCCTCCTAATCTTATTTTCTTCTTTTACTCTTCAACAACTTTTTTCCTTCATTTTTCTTTTCTTTTTTGTCTTTTGTTTTCTTTTCTTTTTCTTTTGTATTTTTTGCTTTTACAATTGATTTTTCATCTTTCTTTATTTGAATCAAAGCACTTCAAAACTCATCTTTCATTCACCACATAATTCTTTTCATTTTGTAATTCATTTTTCATCATTTACCTCCCTACGTCATTTGCCTAATTTTTAGTCTTTAATGTGTATCCAAGCTCTAAAAAGGGTAAGACTAAATTTACTTGCACTTGGACTTGGAATTTTGTAGGTTAATAACAAAAACTTAGGCTTATTTTGCATGTTTGGGTTTCAAAAGGGCTAGTGGAGCACATACACATGGGTAGGAAAGCGTTTTGGCCTTATACTAGCTTTAAGCGCACATAGTCTAGAATAACTTCTCTAGAGTTGTCAAAATTTACTAAGCAGTGCAAACAAGTTTATTGGATGCAAAATATACAGTTAACTTCCAATGCAAGACCTATAGAGGTCAATCTACTCAATTTAAAAAACAAGAAGAGTGTTTAAGAATAGAAATGGAAACATCCCTCAAAATGAAATGTTTTGGCTTGATAGCTCACTTGGGAAGTCTCCACTATTAATCATGACACTCCATAGCAAGCCATCATCACCATCACATCCAAAGCCCTTGAGCCATCAAGCAGGAAGATACTACGCTACCTGAAGAAATATTCTACTCACTACCCATGGGTGTTACCAACAAAATCTTAAATGTTTCCAAGGAGCTACAAGTATTCTATGTACACTAGCCAAAAAGACCCCTAAGCTAAACCTAAAATTTTTGGAGTTTTTGAAAGATTTTGAAAAATTTTAGTCTAAATATGATATAAAAAAATACATCCTAAAAAGTTGCAAGCACCCTAACTCTACCTCCAAATCTAAACCAAACATTGTCCTCAATGTTAGTGGGGATAAAAACCTAAAAAGAACAAACATATTCACAAGACTCAATTTTTAACAAGAAAGTCAAAGTAATAAACATGCAAGTCAAAGTATAATAAAAATGTATAATGTCATATTATAAGCGTTCAAAGATATTCAAAGAATCACAAACATAACAATTGCAAAAATAAACCAAAAGTGCAACACAATTAATAACAAACAAAGTATAACCCATAAATTTTTAGGGCAACAAAAACACTTCAATAATTGCATCTTCCAAACCTCCATAACTACTTCAATTCATTCACTACCCATCCTCCACAAACATCAAATACAACCATATGCACTTAATTTCAAAATCTATGCACAATATAACCACTAACATTTCAACAATTTCTTCTCACCCCCAAACTTCATTTATCAATTTAAATTCATAAAATTCAAAACTGAAAAAAACAAAAAAGGAGAAGAAGTGTTAGCATAGGGATTAGAGTGCGTACCTTGTTTGTAAAGTGCAAGAAATTGGAGGGGAGTACCTTTTTGGCCTTCAATTTTCAAGTTGTGTTTGGTCCTGATCATGAGATCTGTCGCTTGATGCACCTCGTGTTGAATCTCTTTTAAACTTTCTGACCATGTCACAAGGTTCATCGCTTGATGCACTTCACGTTGCATTCTTACTAGAAAATCATGAGAGCTTTGTTATGTAGGTTGTAAGTTGTAACTTACATCTTATGTTGAATCTTCTTTAAATTGACCTACAAGCATCATACAGTGCATTACTGGATGCACTTCGTGTCTCAACTTATGATTGAATACTTGAGAGTATCACATGATGCATCACAGGATGCAATCCCGCGTCGTAAGTCACGAAGCTCTAAATTAGGCTTTTATAGACTTGAACATTTTTTATTCCTTTCATTTGAGAATTTTGGTTGTGCACACCCCAAACCTATATTTGAAATAAAATTATTGAAAATCCACAAGGGAAATATTGCGGAATCTCCCTTCTGACTTGAACATTTTTGCTTCATTTCATTTGAAAATTTTGGCTGCACACGCCCCAAACCTATATTTAAAATAAAATTATTGAAAATCCACAAGGGAAATATTATAGAATCTCCCTTCTATCTTTAAGGTTGGGTTCTTTAATTTTTTAATTTTTTTGGCATCATTTGGACTCCTTCAATTGGCACACCTGAGTCACACACTAGCACATTAAAACATAATAAAGTTTAACAAAACATATAAGAAAGAAATGAATACAAATCAAAGAAAACAAGTGAAACACTTGGATTGGCTCCTAAGAGACCTTTTTTTATTTTTTATTTTTTATTATTTTTTTATTGTTTTTAGCTTGACTTTGCTTGATCTAGTTCACCCTGAATTCATCAATTTATCAAAGGCTTGAAATAGCTGCTCAATTGCCTTCAACTAAACTCTTGTGAGATGATTGATTGATTGAGGTTGCATATTAGAGCTATCATTGATTAAGAATTTTCTTTCTTTCAACTCGGGCTCTTTATTGTTCCTCACCCACATTTCTTTCTTTTTTTCCTTCACCAATTTCCATTTGGGTTTCCAAGGAACTTTGTTTTATGATGATAGTTCTTGTTCACTTGCTTGTTGGATGGTTGATCACAACATGTTCCTTACGCATCTTCTTCGGACTTTCCTCATGCTTGGTCTTGGATTGGCTGGTATCAAACGTATTGAACACCATCTCCTCATCTCCAACTCTTAGTATCAATTTCCCCTCATACTCATCTATTAATGCTCTTTTGATCACTAGGAAAGGTCTTCCTAGGATTAAGGGGATCTTGATATCCTCATCGATGTCCAAAACTACAAAGTCAGTAAGTAGGTATGGTTTATCAACTTTGACCAACACATCTTCAACCGCTCCATATGGATGTCACGATGATCGATCAAGAAGTTGCAATGTGATGTTACTACGCTTATTTTCTTTAATCCCCAACCATTTGAGGATTGTAAATGGCATTAAATTGACTCCTACACCTAGATCACAAAGAGAGCCATCAAATTTTAACTCACCAATAACACAATGAATAGAGAAACTTCCTGGGTCTTTTAGCTTTGAAGGTAGTTTGTTCTCAATAATTATGCTACATGCTTATGTTAAAGCCATAGTTTCATAATCCACCACTCTCCTTTTGTTTGAGAGAATCTCTTTCATGGACTTAGCATTTGAAGGCATTTGAACCAACACATCAACAAACGAAAGATTGATGTGTAACTACTTGAGTATCTCAATGAACTTTGCAAATTCCTTCTTATCTTGATGTTTCTTGAGTCTTTAAGGAAAAGGAATTTGAGGAACACAAGCTTTAATCGAATGCGGTGGAGGTTGTGCTTTATCCTCCTCAAGATTAAAGACGACTTTCTTTGGACTTGCCTTTTCTAAGCTTGGTTCATTTTGCTCCTTGCTTTGTGTCTTCTCAACTTTCCTATTGCTCCTCAAGTGCAAAGTCATGCATTGTTCTTTTGGTTTAATCTCCGTGTTGCTTGGGAGTTTGCCTTAGGCTCTAGATGCATAGGCCTCGACTAATTGACCAACTTGCACTTTAATGTTCTTGATTGATGCTTGAAGATCTTGTGTCACCTGCTCATTCTTGGCATTAAACATCTTCGGAGTGTTATCATGCTTTTCCATCCTTATTTCTATCTTGGTCATAAATTTTTCAAGCATGTCTTTTAAGTTCGACCAATTCTCTTGTTGTCTCATATTCCTATTCCTTTGAAACTGTTGTTGAAATCTCAGTGGTGGTTTGATGTTGCCCTATTCTTGATTTCCCTAAGAAAATTTTGGGTGGTTTCTTCATCCTAGGTTGTAAGTATTGGAGAAAGGATTATTCTGCTCGTTGAAATTTTGCACTATTGAACCTACTTTATAGAACTTGAAGCAAATGGATTCCTTACTGAACAATCGGTGCTTGTGTGTCCTCTTCCACATAACTCACAACCTAGAGTAGATGTTTCAATTACATTAACTTGATACTTTCCAATTGTCTTGTCAAATGAGCTATTTGTGCCTTCAAAGCATTGACTTCATCCAAATTCAACACATCTACCTTTATAGGATTTACCCGTTCTACTGACCACTGGTAGTTATTTTATGCTATCTCTTTTATTAGGTCATAAGCATCATCCGTGAACTTGCTTATTAGTGCGTCTCGTGCTATGACATCAATTGTGCTTCGTATAGGGTGAGTGAGGTCATTATAAAATATCTGACAATCAACCACTCAGGAAGTCCCTAGTGTGGGCACTTCTTTAGCAAATCTTTGAAACACTCTTAAGCCTCGTCTAGTGACTCCATCTCGGACTACCAAAACTAGGTGATGTCATTCCTTATCTTTGTTGTCCTTCATCGTGGAAATTATTTATCTAGAAAGGGTTGCACCAGCCTATCTTATGTAGTAATCGCCCCAGCTTGTAAAGATTTTAGTCATGCCTTCGCTTTGTCCCTTAGTAACAATGGGAACAAGCGAAGTCTAATTGCATCATCAGACAGATCGTTCTGCTTGAAAGTATCACATATCTCCAAAAAATTCTCAATATAGGTGTTAAGATCTCTAACACCCCTAAATTGGACTATTTGTTTAAGCATATGAATAATTGTTGGCTTGATCTCAAAGTTGTTTGCTACGACTATGGGTCTTCTAATGCCTATTTGTGTCCCATTGACTATTGGTGTAGCAAACTCCCTCAAATGTCTAACTTTTTCACCCCTTGTTGATTTATCTCAATTGTTCTTCTTAGCTCTCTTAGCCTATGTCTCAAGGTTCTCTCAATCTTAGGATCGAGGGCTTCCAAATCAAGACTCCTTGCACAACAATGCATATAGGAGTAAAAATACTTTAAAAACAAAACAAATAAATAAAAAATAAAACTCCAAAGTAGTGAAGATCCTAATTTATATCGATATCAACCAAAACAATGCCGATCCCCGACAACGGCTTCAAAAACTTGACCTACATGGACTGGGACTGCTATTAGCAAGTGCACTAGGTTGTGTCAAGTAATAAAGTGTAAGTAGAGTATCATTTCTACAAGGATCGTGTTGAGCTAAATATCGGCTGTAACTAGAATTTAACTCTATTGGACAGTCGAAAAGAGTTTTGACGGTTAACTAAACTAAAGCAAATTAAAACTAAAATAAACTATTATTAAACTTGCAAACAAAGAGAGAATCAATCAATGGACGAGATAGTTAGGGCATTAGCTCCCTTGGTCAAATTTGTATGAATCTTAGATTGATTGTGACAATAGGTATTGATTTAATATTGTTGATAGTCAGTTATCACTAATGCTCTTGAACATTATTGATGGCTAATTTCTAGTGTTTGTTGTTTATGCAAAATACACATAAGGAATCCATGCAAGTATACATGATCCGCAATTAATACAATTATAAGTAGAGAGCGTTCTAACAAGGATTGATAGCCCAAACTAATGCCAAGTACTAAAATTGATCAAAACAAACCCTATCCAAACTAATGAAACAATGAAATTTAAGGAAATACTAAGAAGAGAAAAATAAAGAAAACGAATACTAAACTAAGATTTCAACCAATGGATATAAAGCTCTAGAGTTAAAATTTCACACTACCAATTCACTCAACTTGTATTTCTATCATTATTAGTCCTGTCTCACCATGTAATTAATCGAATAAGTCTAATCTATCCACACGCCTCTTCTAATAGTCTAGTGGACATATCCAATTTAAATTAACCTTCTACATTCGTATGAAAATTAACTAAACCAGGTTCATTAAGCATCAATTACTCATACATGATTACACAAATTACACAGGTATATTCCTATCCTATATGATTCATGTCATTCTATTCTAAGTCTAAACACACAAATCCCTTTTCTAAGTTCATCATGGTTACTATATCATCTAATTAGTGGCCAATTAATTAGAAGCATTAAACACAAATAGAATGAAAGGCTTCAATGGGAAAGATAACATCAATAATATCAAGAAAAGGTTGAACTATATGATTGGGCTACATTTTAACCTTAGAATTTGAGTTTAGTTCATCATGTTACAAGGCAGTCCAATCAAACAATAAATAGGCATCATCAAATGCATAAATCTAGAGAGAAAGAAATTCTTGTGCGTTATAAAATCCTCCTCATTCCCAAGGGTTGACTTCTCCTCTTCGAAGTGTTGAACTCTCTCCTTCAATTTCCTTGCAATTGAATCAAACCAATATTTGATGATGAACTCCTTGTTTAATAATGTAGATGTGTTAATCTTAATTCTCTTGCCTCAGACTTGATAAGTTGATGATGATAGGTTGATGATGGATATGTTGACTAGTCACATACACGCTTTAAGAGTTTACTCAACACCACACAAATAAACCCAAGGCAAAAGCAAACATCAATCCATGTATCTATTAACCAAGTTCCACCATAATCCAATAAAACATTTAATTAGTTCATCGCTAGATTTAGAAACAATAAAGTCATTTCGTTAATCTCTAACATTGAAAACAAATACAATATCCACTTCAATAATATAGTAAAAACAAGAAAATTAAAGCTTAGGATAACAGATGTCTTCTCATTTTCAAGTAGACTCCAAGCCTAGCTCCTCCCTTCCCTAGTGGACTTCCAAGATTTGAAGCTTCTTGATGATGGATTCCAAAGTTGCTCTCTCTCTCTTAGCTGCTAGATCTAATGACTTCCCCAAAACGCCTCATACAAAAATAACTTGAAGAACATTAAAAACACATGAAATTTACTCAAGTTGTCATCATAAAAGAGAGGATTAGAGGCCTGAAATCGTGCTGAATTTAGGCACTATCACACTTTTGTAAGCGAAGAATCGTTTTAACTGCATAAAGAAGATTATTGTTTTATTATTAATACTAGAAACAATATACAATCATTCCAACGAATCCTTCATCTTATTTCTTAAACATTTGTATCTTGTTAAATATTTTACTACATTTTACGTGTCATTGTGATATATTGGCAGTCTTCATCAGATACTTAGCCAAGATTGAGGACTAAGTGAAGTTGATTTTTGTTTTAAACAGGGATCTTACTCAAAATTATTTCAATGGATCAATCCCTACATTCTTTTCTCGACTCAAAAATCTTACAATTCTGTAAGTTGCTCTTTTCTTTTTATATTTTGAGGTGGAGGACTTTCATTCCTTGACTGCAAGCAAGTCTGAGGGCATTCTACAATATATAAATATAGTTTTGATCAATCTATCTGTCAAACATTGCAGGTCACTTCTAGGAAATCGTTTTAGTGATTCAATTCCTCCAGAAATTGGTGACATTACTACACTCGAAGAGCTGTAAGTTATTTGACAAAGCTCAGTCCTACATATAGAAAGATAATGTACAACAATAATGACAACTAAAGTATCACTTTTCAGGATCTTGGATGACAATCAGCTTGAAGGACCTCTTCCTGAAAACATAGGAAATTTGAGAAACTTAAGAAGACTGTAAGGCTTCTGTGCACTTCTTCCAGATATTCATTTACTGAAGAATCAGGCAGGTTTTTCATTTTGTTGGTTCATTCGATCTTATAATGATCTCATTTGCTCCTGCAGTCTTCTATCTGCAAACAACTTTTCAGGATCAATACCAGAATCATATGGAAATCTGAAGAATTTAACTTATTTGTAAGTGATTTAATGCGACAAAAATCTTTATGGAAATTGACTGTTCAGAATTCAGAAGTTCCCGATCTCTTACTATTGCATGCAGTCTGTTAGATGGGAGTAACTTGATAGGAAAGATACCTGATTTTATCGGGAACTGGACTAATCTTAAAAGACTGTGAGTTTTGTATTGCATTTTGATTTTCTTTTCTTTATCGTTTTCCTTTACAAACTGTGTTGTATATTTTGGTTTTCTAAGTCATGTTGAATGAATTGCAGGGACTTGCAGGGTACATCCATGGATGGACCCATTCCTTCCAGTATTTCTCTGTTGACAAACTTGGAGCAGTTGTAAGCATTCAATTCCACTGTATTAAATGATATAAATTTATCTATCATGAATTATTACAATTTGAAAAAAGTACTTGAAAGATGGAACTATTCATAATTTTTAACGAACATTTTTGTTTTTAGGAGGATATCTGATTTGCATGGTGCAAGTTCGAATTTCCCTAATTTGCAGGCCATGAAAAACATGAAAAGATTGTGAGTTGATATTGACTTAATTTATTGTAATAAAACTTCCTATGTAGCTCATTTATTGATTTCTCTAACTTATTAATGTGTTGCCTCTGTTCCTATGACTCAGGATACTAAGAAATTGCTTGATTACTGGTACAATTCCATCATACCTTGGGGATATGACAAATTTAAAACTTTTGTAAGTGTTTAGATGGATGTTTATTCCCACAGAGGTGTGATTATGATAATGTTTAACTAGGGAAATCTTATGTATTTTGATTTATTTTATTATTGTAGAGACCTGGGCTTCAATCAGTTGACCGGTCAAATTCCAGCAACACTTGAGACTTTGGCTAGCATAGGTTTCATGTAAGTTAATGAACAAATTTGTTGGTGACATTTAATAATTCTTAAGTTAATTGTGCTTACATACTTCTATGATTGCTTGTTTGCTAGCATTTTGATCTAAATGTATTTGTTTGTGTTTTTTCTTTTTCATTTAGTTTTTTGACAAACAATTTGCTGACGGGATCAGTGCCTAATTGGATATTGAACAGCAAAAGGAGATTGTAAGTCATTTTTTCAAGCTATGATCTTTTTGTAAATAAATTATGAATTTTTATGTTACATTAGTTTGTCACATGTTCCTTATTTTCCTGATCAATAGCTAGACTGAGACTGTCAGTTATGATCACCAGTTTTTTGTTTGGTTTTGCAATGATTATTGATTGACTGTGAATTATGTGGTATATTCTATTGCAGGGATTTATCTTATAACAGTTTTACTGATTCAGCTCCGACTAGTTGCCAAAAGTCCGACGTGTAAGCCACTTTATATGACTTACTCATATGTTCATACCTCCAACAAAATCTATTGAATTTATAATCTTCACTATTTCATATATTCTCTTCTGTTGTATATAATCCTGCCTTGGTCATTTTACAGGAACTTAGTGTCCAGTTTTTCATCCTCACAGAGCGACTCGTACGTTTAACCTCTCATTTTCCTTTTTCTTTTATTTTTTTGATCTAATTTTGCTTAGTAAGGTTTTAACTTAACTGTATTTCCTAATTAAATTGTGATCCAAACATAAATGATTAACCAAACATTAATTGTCGACTGCCAGAAATTCTTGGTGCTTGAAGAAGGACCTTTCCTGCCCTGCAAAAGCCAATCGTAAGCATTATTAGATGTAACATTATGCTTTTGTGAATTGCAATAACCCCATGATTTCAATGGATTCATATTTCAATACAATATTCTTTACATTTGCAGACCATTCTTTGTTCATTAATTGTGGAGGAGGAGCAATCACACAAGGGGGAAACCATTATGAGGAAGACCTAAACACAAAGGGCCAATCAAACTTTGCTTCAATAGACACCAGGTGGGCTTATAGCAGTACAGGGGTCTACATGGACAATGAAGACGCTAATAACCTAGCAACAAACCAATACAGTTTGAATGTGACTGGTGCCGAATATTACAAAACTGCACGCCTCTCTGCACAATCACTCAAGTATTATGGTCTGTGCATGCAAAAAGGTCCTTATAATGTGAAGCTGCACTTCGCTGAAATTATGTTTACTGATGATCAGTCTTATGTGAGCCTTGGAAGGCGTATATTTGATGTATCAATTCAGGTGTGGAGAAAAAACTCTTCATTAGTAGAATTTAGTTTGAAATATTTACTGGTTATAGGGATTAGTTTTGAAAGAGGAAGAACACTAACTTTCAGATGAGTTTTATAAAGTTTCTAATCCCGATTTTACACAGGGAAAATTAGTTTGGAAAGACTTTAACATCGCACAGGAAGCTGGAGGTGTTGGAAAAAACATAACCATAGAAGTTGATAATGTCTGGGTTAATGGTAGCACTTTGGAGGTCCACTTATACTGGGCCGGTAAAGGAACCACTGCCGTTCCTAACAGAGGGGTCTATGGACCTCTTATATCCGCTATTACAGTCACACCAAGTATGTTTATCTCCTCCATAAGGCCTTCCTCTTTTCTTTTCTTCAAGCTTGTTCCATAACCTTTCTTCCTTCTTGTAGACTTTAAGTTAGATACTGGAGGTTTATCTGCTGGAGTCATTGTTGGCATCGTAATTGCTTCATGTGCTGTTGTGATACTGCTGTTGGTTGGTCTGTGGATGAAAGTTTGCTTCGGGGGAAAAGATCTCGAAAACAAAGGTATATTTAAGTACTTTCTTGTTTGTCTGCAATTGTTGATTTCTTGAAGTTGGGATTATCTTGGAAGAGTTAGATATGTTTGCTCTTCTTGACATTAACATGCTTGGTTAAATTTCTGTTTCTTTTTTCGGTACAGAACTTCGTGCATTAGATCTTCAAACTGGTTATTTCACCCTTGGACAAATTAAGGCTGCTACCAATAATTTTGACCCTGCAAACAAGATTGGAGAAGGAGGGTTTGGGCCTGTTTACAAGGTAATTATGGTTTTCTAGTCTATGCACACATTGGAAAACAGTGGCTTGTGGGAAAAAGAATATTCTCTTTACTGTGTTCTGAAATGCTTATCTGCTTGATTCCAGGGTACACTGTCAGATGGGGCACTAATTGCTGTCAAGCAGCTCTCCTCCAAATCTAAGCAAGGGAACCGCGAATTTGTGAATGAGATAGGAATGATATCAGCGTTACAGCACCCAAATCTTGTAAAGCTTTATGGCTGCTGTATTGAAGGAAATCAATTATTGCTTGTGTATGAATACCTTGAAAACAACAGTCTTGCTCGTGCACTTTTCGGTATTGCATCACTAGCACCTAATATGCCATTTCTTTGAACTTTTAGAATGAACTATGACTAGACTTTCTCTACCCCTATTTTCTTCTTATTTTAGGTAAAGAGGAACAAAAGCTTAACTTGGACTGGAAAATAAGAAAGAAGATATGCATAGAGATAGCAAGGGGATTAGCTTATCTTCATGAGGAATCGAGATTGAAAATAGTTCACAGAGATATTAAGGCAACCAATGTGCTGCTTGGCAAGGACCTAAATGCTAAAATATCTGACTTTGGTTTAGCTAAGCTTGATGAAGAAGAGAACACCCATATCAGCACAAGAATAGCTGGAACAATGTGAGCTCTCTCTCTCTCTCTCTCTTATGTAGTGAAGGGTTCTAACATATTCTAACTCTTTAGTGGCTGATGGTACGGTCTTTAGTTTATGTTTTGATATATATTTTCACTCTAGAGGTTATATGGCTCCTGAATACGCGATGAGGGGTTACTTAACCGACAAGGCAGATGTATATAGCTTTGGAGTTGTTGCATTGGAGATTGTTAGTGGGAAGAGCAACACTAATTACAGGCCAAAGGAGGAGTTTGTTTATCTTCTTGATTGGGTAACTAAATTAATTGCCTTCTGCACTTCCATACATTTTTTTAGTTTGTTTCTATTTTATGAATACAACAAAGCCAAAATATATATATTTTTTCTGCTTGGTAAAATTGGATTGTGTGAAGAAATTAAAGCTTCATTTAAATCGGATAAAATGAGTACTGTAAAATGAGCAGTGTTTGCAAGCCTCTAAGCAGACATTAAAGCTTCATTTATAATTTTTTGTTGAAATTAAAGCTTCATTTAAATTGGATAAAGCAAGCATTGTTTGCAAGTCTCTAAGTAGACACTGCACTAACATTTATAATTCTTTCTTCATGATTACGAATAATATTCGTATCATTTTATGCACCTTATTGCAGGCATATGTACTGCAAGAACAAGGAAACCTTCTTGAACTTGTGGATCCAAGTCTTGGTTCGAAATTCTCCAAAGAAGAGGCATTGAGGATGCTTAATGTAGCTCTCTTATGCACCAATGCATCTCCCATTCTCAGACCATCAATGTCTTCTGCAGTTAGCATGCTCGAAGGCAAAGTTCCGGTCCAAGCACCAATTATTAACTGCAGTTTAGAACAGGATGCAAGGTTCAAAGCCTTTGAAATACTATCACAAGACAGTCAAACCCAAGTCAGAACATACTCTCAAGAAATCGATTTGCAGACAAATAGCTCAATGGATGGACCCTGGGGAGATTCCTTAGTTTCTCTTCAAATAACAGATGAGATTCCAAAACCTCCTTCATCAAGCATGCTTATTAATAAGGATCTACAAGATCATAGTTTATGATGGTGCATGGAAATTAAAGAGTAATATATGATTTCAAATTCATTTCTAGAAATATCTGTTTCCTTAGAAGTACCCAAATTATTTTGTTATCAAGTTAAATGGGTTGTTATAATAATTTACAGTTAGTTGTTATAATAATAGTTGATAGATAGTTGTTGTAACAACTAGAAGTGAATTGTTGTAACGGTATGAACTAAAATATTATAACAACTAGCAAACAAATATTGTAACAAAATAATATAGAAGACAGAAACATTTTTAACATAGTTCGGTTTTCACCTATATTCACGAAGTCATACCTAGAGAATTTAAATTGATTAGTAAAGATATAAACCACCAATTGACTAAATCAATGACAGACTCTCTCTTTACAATTAACGTAATGTACTTTGTACTTCTTCATAAATTCAGTTTAGCGAGTTCCTCTCAACTTTAATGATCTCTTAATTCTTGAACTCCGTGTAATAGCTTGAGACCTGTCTTCTCTCAAAGACCTTTTAGCTTAACCTCTCGAAAAGCTTCTATTACTAAAACAACCTAGAAAGTTATTCACTTCCTTAGCCTACAAATCAACTTAGAGAACAACAAGTTTTACAATAGTTAACTCTCATACACTTTGAAGCTCATTGTTTGCTTGAAAATCTTAAAATAATCAACCTGTAATTTATCGAAGAAACGTGCAGTTCTTTTATGTAGAAAAAAGTGTTTATTAGAAATAAAATATAGTAAAATAAATCTACTAAAAAATAGAAATTTTATTTCTAGTTTTCAGCCTTGACCGAATTTGGGATCGTCCAGATTCATGCTAGAACCTTGTACAAGTCTTTATCCATGAATATATAAAAAATATAAAGAGATTAACTTATAAAAGGATAGGGATAATTTACAAACAAAGATTTATCAAAGAATTTTATCTATAAAAAACATATTTTAATAAAAGAAAAATTTGTAGAAAAAATACTTTTCCCAACAAATAATTATGAAAGTAATCTTAAAACAGATTAAAACACTTAAAACATGAAGTAAATTCAAAAATAAAATCTACCTTAATTTTCTACTATCTGACGTGCAGCTTCCAACAATTGTAACAACTGTTAGTTAGTTGTTATGACAATTGACATGTTGTTGTAACAACTATCTATCAGCTATTGTGACAACTATCAATAAGTTGTTGTAACAACTATCAGTGACATGTCATAACAATGTTTAAACCATTAGTATGCTGCACCAAAGCCATATGATGCCCACACCTATGTGTAGTGGGTGAATTTTACAGTTGCTAAAACTAACTTTTTTGACACAAACAATCCGTAAAACGACAAGTGACTTGTGATAATTGGAATGAGGTTGGTTAGGGATTTATGAAATGAAGCTAGGATTAATTGGAAGTCTAAGGTTTTCTGGTGCTCTCGATATTTTGACAGAGTTTTTTATATGAAATCCGTATGAGATGCCTCTGAAATGAGAGAGGAGTACCCTTTTATAGGCCTTAACTTACCCATGTTCCTTTACCTATGTCGTTCTCAACGTGGGCACCCATTCGAGTGAAAGCAAGGAACGTGCTTGCTTTCTTACGCTAGGATAAGGTGTAGTGGGTAAGACTCCTAATTTTTGTTTTCATTTCTACGTTTACGATTTTATTTTTGTTTGGGTGATTTTCGAGTTTCATCTATTGAATTTTTTCAGTTTGTACATGTTCTTGCTTAGTCCATTTCTTTTCCTTTGGTTTTCGCTGTTTTTGATCCATTTTGTGCATATGTACTGTCGAAACCTTGTTTGTGCATTTCTTTTATTGAATTTTTTCAGTTTGTACATCTTCTTGCTTAGTCAATTTCTTTTCCTTTGGTTTTCACTGATTTTGATCCATTTTGATTATGTGTACTGTTGAAACCTTGTTTGTGCATTTCTCGATCGACCGAATCTTTTAGGTTAATAGCCTTACTAACCTTAGTTTAGGTTAAGACTAATCGACTAACAAAAATTTATGCATCTTCGACACTTAAAACGACTTTGACTAACAAAGAGGTTATCGATATAGAGGACGAGAGCCCATCTTCATCAGGATCCTTTTAGTCGAGCTCCTATTCGTCGATCAAATCACAAATTTTAGACGTGATGTTGGACAATGAGAAGGATTCAGCTGCCCAATTAAATGGAGTTAACTTTGGCCTATTCGGCAGGAGGCGAGGTCGATGACTTGACAAATCCTGGAGGCGTGATGCGAGGATAATGTCAGGATCAAGTTGATCGGTCGCTCATGTTGTGTCAGACGGAAGTCCAAAATTCACCCATACCAGTTAGCCTTATACCAATTTTTCGACCTATTTTCTTCACAATAGCATCCCTAGTAAGTTAGATGAGGATGACCTGAGCAATATAAGGTGTTTTTATAAGATCCCACAATTAGTGATCTTCGACTACATAGGGGGAAGTAGACGTGGACTGGTTTGTTGGAAAATGGATGGTTTTCTACGCATTGTCCTTCAAATTGGGGTTCCAATTCTCAGTTTTAGGATTAGCCAAGGTAGGCGTTAGGTTATTACGAGATAACACCAAGCCAATTAATGCCCAACTCTTGGAAGTTGCCACTGAGATGAGGGGTATGGATTTTAAGCTGTTGAACCTTTTTTATAATTATTTCTTTAAGAAAAGTGATAGGGAAACTGGTCGTTAGTCCTTCTGTTTACGACATGGGAGGAAACATCTAATTATTGAATCGACGACAAATTACAAGTTGTGGAAAGATAGATATTTTCTTGCCAAAGGAAGTTTGGTGAATGGCAAGTTTAAGGGTGTCAGGCTGTCAATCGTATGAAGGACAGCTGGTTGGTTCACTTTGGTTCACTTTCGCTACTAAACACATTTCTTTTATTTCATTCGATTTTTAGATTATAATGTATAAATTTCCTTATGCAGTGAAACTCAGTATTGCCCAAGCACTTTAGGGACTTTTAGGCCAAAAGTGAACTGTGCAAATTTTAGCAATTCATGAATCCAAGCGTAAGTGGAAAGGGCTTTTTGCTGATAAAAAATTCAATGCAAGTTTCATATGGCAATACATTGATCGAAAATGTACTATTCATCCCCAAACAAAGTTAATATCTTATATAATACTCGTAAGGTTTTTTGATGAGAAAGTCTTTAGGTCGGATTCCTAAAACCTCTCTCTCACATCCAATGATGATTCGTATAGCAAACAATGTCGACTCCTTTCAAGAATAGCATTCTTGATCCTTAGGAATTCCTAGAATGAAAAGGGAAAAAGAAGGCTTCTGAAGCAACAAAGAAGTCAATTGTGTCAATATTGGTTCTCCTACAAGGAAAGTTTAGACTCACTCTCCGAAGAGGAAAAGTCACTTGTTCCCAAACCCGCTCCCAAGAAGAAATGTCGAGTCAAGGAAGAGATCGACATTGAAAAAAATGTCCTAGAGTTTCCTTCTGATTGGACTTTGCATTCAAATCTGAAGGGTTTTTAGAGGAGGCTTAATATCTACTGATTGATGAAGACAACAACTATTTATACAGTCAGCTTCTCCACGAGACGATTAATCAAGGATTACTCTTCGCCTTGAAGGTTGGCTTTATATATACATATATATTGTTTTCGTTGGGTTTTTTTTTTAAAAAAAAAAAACTTGCTTGTAGTAATTCCAGCATCATTTGTTTCTGAAAAAGCAACACCATCTTGCCAGGAAATAACTGAAGGAGGATAGAACTACTGTGAACGCTCTTAAGGATGACGTTGATAAGCTAAATGTTGAGAACGACAAATTAAGTGTGGAAATCGAGAAGCAGAAAGCCGATAAAGCCAAGTCAAAAGTTTGACCATAATGACTTAAGGGCGAGTGACAAGGTTGGAGGCTGAGCTCAAAAGACATGCAGAGGAGTCAAACAAGAAGGTTGAACAACTTGAGGAGGAGCTAAAATCAACCAAAGAGGCTTTCGAATATAAAACTGAGGAAGTGATGTCAATCGTTATTGAGGCTGTCCTCAAGACTCGTGCTCAACTGAGAATGGAGTTTAGAGAGGGAAAGACGTCCAAGTGGAATCCTAAGTAGGACATGGCACAATGGGAGGAGTTTCAAAATATGAAAATCGAAACTCAGCCAGAAGGGGATAAAGGTCAGCAACAAGATGGGGAGCAGAAAGTTGATTCGACACCAAATGTAACCATCCAAGAGGATGGTGCCCCCTTCAATGATTGAAATCTTTTGTAATAATTGTTGAACTTAGTTTTATTTCTTTGTATAGTTTTGTTTCTTTGTTTTAGTAAATGTCCGTTCGAATTCTAGTTTGAATTTGTACTTTTAATAGTACAATGAAGTTGATCTTTAAAATTTTTGAGGTTTTGTTATTTTATGTGCTTATTCTCATTTGAATTTGTAATCATGCTTATGTCAAATGTTATTCTTTACCTGACTTATATTGATGACTTTTTAGCCAAATTTTGTTATAAGTGATTTATGTCAATTGTTAGCTCGATATTACAAGTGTTATGTACTCATTTTATTTATTATTTATATTATGTTTTCTTATGGAATTAGTAATTTTATATTGTTTTTCATTCTTGGTGTTTAAATTTAGGTTTTAGAAAGAAATAAATGGAAATGTTGGATTATTGGACAAGTACAACATAAGGAAAACTAAATGCATTATAGGAATGTGTCGCGAGATGAAACTCACAACAGGAAGTCACCATGACCTAAGGTAAATTGGCAAGCAAAGTGGAAATTTTCAAAGCAATTCGGAGTTGAAACTAGTGTGCATCGAGAGTTGGTGTGGCAAGTTACAACCCATGAGAGGAATCACAATCGAGTGTCGTGAGAGTTGAGGCATGGCTAAAAGTTATGACCAGGAATCTCCACGGATGACTAGAGAGCATCGTGACTTGGGGTCGTGAGTCTATGCAGCAATGGTTGGTTGTGACAAGA
Source organism: Nephelium lappaceum (assembly GCA_021234005.1). Classification (NCBI taxonomy): domain Eukaryota; kingdom Viridiplantae; phylum Streptophyta; class Magnoliopsida; order Sapindales; family Sapindaceae; genus Nephelium; species Nephelium lappaceum. The sequence continues at coordinate 25,015,924 of CM037996.1, forward strand.
ACTCACCATAATAAAGTAGTGAGTGTCGCGACTATGTGTCGCGAGACAAATCTCAGGATAACAACTCACCATAAAAGGATGAAGGGTATCGCAAAAGTTGGTCGTAAGGCACAACTTGCGACAGTAGGTCACAACCAATAGTGGTGAATGAGTCCGAGTTGAATAAAGAGACCGAATCGTGACCAACTCAAAACCCTATTTTTCCACCAAAAAAAAAAAAGCACTTAAGGCATGAATGAGTAGACTTTGGCAGAGGTTAAGAGGCAGAGAGGAGGCTTTGAAGGCTAATTATTTATTTTCCCTTCTTCTTTCATTCTTTTTAATGTTTCTATGTTGTTTCAAAGCCATGTATGGCTAATTCTCTTATTAGTTAGGGTTGAATTGAAGTCCTAAACATGAATTCAATTCTTAGATTTTGTTACTGACGTGTTAAATATTTTTGCATGATGAAATCAATTGTCTTTATTTATTAATTGCAGTATATTTATTTTGCTTCTTTGATTAATCACCTTAGAAGCATGTTTATAGGATTTGTATTGAAAGAATATACACTACATGCCAAACGGGCATGTTCGTTGTTTTGCAACAATCAATTGCTTAAAAACCAATTAAGAGACTTTCATTTGTAAAGATCTAGAATAGATGTCATATTCTAGGGCTTGTATGACATTCATATTCTTTTTGCTCTTAATGAGTTTTGGTTATTAAACCTAAATAGACGTCATGCTAGGCTATAACATGTATTTACACACCAAGTGATTTACATGTAATCTAAAGATAAAATTAATGCAATATAGGGTATGGTCATTATCTTATTATGGATGTCTTCATCATGCATTAATATGATTTTGCTTTATTGATTTATCTAATGGATTGAGAGATTGTTTAGTGGTAGATAAGAGGTCTTAAATAAGTTTTTTTTTTTTTTTTTTTTTTCACTCTACTTTAGTTTCTGTTATCTTTTAGTTTTAAAATTTAAACTTAACTTGAAACCCCTTTCATTTATTTTAATTGTTTTTAATTTAGCTTTTAAATAAACTTGAAATTAAAAGCAAGGCAAATTGCATAAACTTATTTAAGGTTTGACATAATTGCACAAAAATTATGATGTTTAAGGAACTCACACTAGGACAACCTGAGGTTCTAAAACTCAACACAAATCTCCCATGCCATCAGTCAACAAGAGTTAAATTTTCATAGTCAATGGTCAAAGACATAAAAAGATTAAAATATCCTTCAAGTTACATTTAAAGTGAATAATTTATGTAAACGTATTAATTAAAACCATTGTTCCAAAACTTGCTACTCGTTACTTGATCGGAGACCCAACGAGTAGCGAGTAATCGGCTACTCAACGAGTACTCGATGAGCACTGTTTTGGCGGGCAAATTATTATTTTTAAAATCTCATGAGGTAAACTAATATTTCTTTAAACATTAGGGGTCAAATTGATATTTTTGACTATTGAGTTTTATTAAACCTCAAGAAGGTTTGTGTAATATGGCATACCATAAATAAAAGCAACCACACAAAACTAATCATTTTTCTCTCCTCTCTCTCTCTCTCACCGTCTCTACCCCTCATCATTTTTCTCTTCTCTCTCTCTTTCTCTCTCACTGCCTCCACCCCTCTTTCACAAGTCACAACTGATCTTCTCTCCCACTATTTCAAACCCCACTCAACTACTATCATTAGTTATCATAATGATCCTAAACGGAAATGATGACAAAGATGGTAACCTTGACAGCGACTACGATAGACGAAGTGATGGATGGCAGCAAACCCACCAGGCAGAGAACACGACAACAGTGCACCAGCGGGCAGAGAACACGAGCAGAAGTGCAGAACAGAAGTGAAGACTGAAGAAGAAACGATCCGAGTTGACCGAGTTATTCGAGTTAGGTTGAGTTAGACCAAGTTAATCCAAATTGGGCCCAAGTTAGGTCGAGTTATTGCCAAACCCGAGTTGAATCCCCGATCCGAGGGTTCTTGAATCGGGCACCCTCCAAGCGATGATTCCTCGGTGAGAAATCAACCAAGTCGACCGAGATTTTAAACCATGATTAAGACCAACATTTTTAAATAAAATACAAAATAATTAAAAAACATTAAAAAAATCTCATCTCCTTCTTATCATCTTCTTTATCCTTGTCTCCCTTCATCATCATCATCATCATCTCTCCATTTCATCATCATCTATATCATCCATCAACTTTATCATCTCCATCCTTTTCATCGTCCTCTTCATCCATCATCTCCCTTTTTCATCATAAATCAACCAATTCACATCAATTTATTATCAAAATCAATACATCAATTAAAAAAACCCAACATCAATTTAATTAAAAACCCAACATCAATTTAACTTTTTTTTTTTTTGTTTTAAAAAAAAAAAACCCAACATTAACCAGAAAATTCACATAAATCGGATCACGTAAACTCAGCCAACAAGTTCATGTTTTTGGTCAATCTTGGCACTCAAAATAACAAAACACAGTTTACTATCTTCATCCCTTGCTAGAAATAGTTAGCAATTAGGTTATCTACAAAAATTTTTAACCAACTATTGGATTATGTGGTGAAAAAATTTATGGAGTTTTCTATCAAAGCAGTGTCAAAAGCTACACCGTCATGGTAAAGAAAACCCGCTACACTATCATGGTACAGAAAACCTATTAACACTACCATTACAAGTTTCAAGAAGCTTAAAGAATATAGACAAGGCTAAACCTACCAGGTTCTTTCTAATCAAAGCCACAAAAATGGAATCATACCCTCACATTCGACAAACAGTCCAAACACCAAACCCTTATCGAGAAAGTCAACGACTCCACCCATCGACTCAACCCACAACCCATCACCACCACTAACACTAATGACCTCCCTTCTCTCTTTTCCTCCTCTAAGGCTTGGATTGACTCTCTCCGTAGGGACCGCGCCTCCAACTCTTCCAAAACTTAAACTGTCGGCTCCTGGCCACCACAGGAAAAGGAGCATGATAATGAACGCCCAATGATTGGGCCATCACTCTCTACGTATCTAGCTGGACCGACCGACGATGACAACGGAGTCATGATTGAGCTGCCATGGCCTTTTGTGGAGTTGGAGATGGAGGATGATGAGGAGGAGAAGAATCGATCTCCATATCTGGTTGAATACCAATTTGGTCTCCATCTAGATTTTTAATTTTTTTTTATATTAATTTTTAATTTTTTTATTATTTTAAAATATATAAATTTAATATTAAATTATTTATAACTTATGGATGAATCATTTTACCATTCATGATTTTGATTTAACGGTGGTTGGCTAATGGTTAACTGACGATAGAGAAGGTTTATTCTGAGTTTTTGAACCTCAGGTAGCTTTAGTGTGACTTCCTTAAACATCGTCATTTTTGTGCAATTATACCAAACCTCAGGGGAGATTTATGCAATTTGCCCTTAAAAGTATGTTAGAAACTTTTCATAGGATCGATCCTTACTTGCTTATTATACTCAATGAACGATTTATGCATTTGCAATGTTAAATAAATTTGTTGTTAAAATTGCAACCAACAAGTTTTTGGTGTTGTTGCGGGGGAGAGTTCAATTACTTGTTTTAGTTTTAAATTTATTTTTTTTTCATTTTTTAGTTTTAATTTGATTTTTCTTTCTTTTTCGTTCTAAGTTCATGCATTGTCGTCACTCTCGAAGCCTTACACTGTAGGGCCCCAAACTTTCATTATATGATTAACAGTACGTTTACGGATGAATAATAACATTTCTTGATGCATAGTGAAATTTTGAGTCGGACCCCGGAAAATAAAAATATTAAGAATGGTCAATAAGACCCAATAAAACTGAAACGGAGTAAAAATGAGTCCGTTTGGGTAGTTTTTAAAGGTTTCGAAAGTTACTCGACGAAAACGCCCTTACGGATAGGATTGTAAATATTGTTGACCTAAAGTCCGTTTGAATTTTTTCGAAGCCATGGATTGAATCCTACGAGACCTAATTAGAGTATTGTAAAGTGAATTTGATGAATGAGTGATCATAGAATTAATTTGAAATTTATTTTAGAATGAATTGTATTTATTTTTAATGTTAAGGGTATAAATGAGATTTTATGATATCAAACCCATTCTAAAAGCATAATCCATATGATTATTGATGGACCAATGGTGGATTAACACCTAATAGTCATCTTTTGACTAAATTTGTGGTTGAGATTACTTAGAAATTGGTTAAGATAATGGAATGGATAATTATATAGTTAATGGACCAATAGAAGTGTGATTAGTGTAATCAAGGGATATGTTTGGCATTTTAGGTGAACATTAAGGGCAAAATGGTCATTAAGGGAGCCTAATATATAAAGTTGAATGCCAAATGAAGACAAAAAAGAGAGCATTCGGCAGAAAGGGCTGGAACCAAAAAAAAAAAAAGAAAAAAGAAAAGAAGAGAAGAAAGAAGAACCGAAGAAGAAGACGAAGAAGGAAGAAGATAGCTGCTGATCCAAGGTGATTTTCATCAAGTTTTCGACCCTTCTAGCTCCAAGAATCATCAAGAAACTTAGGTAAGTTAAGTGATAAGTTTTAGAGTTAATTTAAAGTGATTTTGATGAGTTTTTATGGGTTTTTTTGAAGATGGTGGTTGATGGATGAGTTGATGTTGTTTGTGAGTTATTTGAAGGTTGTTTATTATGATTTTAAGCTTAGAATTGAATTAGAATATGATATGAGTTTGGTTGGATTTTGTTAGTGTGTTGAAGGTTAGGGTTTGAATGGATGATGATGATAATTGATGGGTTTAATTGATTTTAGTTTATTGAATGTTAGATGAGTTAGATTGATGGTGATTTGTGTGATTTAATTGAAGAAAAATGAAATGAATGATTGTGTGTGTGTGGAGGTAGTGCATGGAAAGTATGGATGCCTAGTATGGGTGTTGGATTTTAATGTGTTTAAGGGTTTTGGTTGATGAATTAATTGGTATGGAGATAATTGATGGAAGGAGTTTTAATTAAATGGATGAATTGGTATGAAATTTAATTTTGTTAGGTTGAAGGGCACCTTGAATTTTAATTGAATTCATGTGATACCATAGGGCATTAAAGTGTTTAAATGTGTATGATGTTGAATGGAAACTAATGGAATGAAAATAAATGAAATTGGATGAAGTTGGTGGTGAAAATAATTAATGGAATGAGATTGGAAATGAATATGGTAATTTATTTAGTTGATAAGGTGATGTAAAATTGTTTGAGTGGGTGTTGATGAGTTTCCATGATTATATGATGGGTTTTAAGTGTGAAATTAGTTTAGTCGAAAAAGTCATTAAAATTCAGAATGCGAAATGGTGTAGGTGGGATCAAAGCGGCGAAATCGAATTAGTGTTTGGACGACCGTAAAATCAATTGTGAGTGTCTTTTAAAATTGTTTTTGAAAGTTTTATTTATAATCAAATGTATTTTATATGTTATGCTTTTAAATTCATACGTATGATATTGTATATGAAATTTTAGTAAATGAGTTTTATATAATATGCAGAAATTGAATATGTGAATGAATTATACTACTGCTTCAATTTTATTTATGATATTTCAGTTTATATAAATGATTTTATACAGTTTATAAATGATAAGCAGCAAGATGAGAAATCGAAAGTTTTAGGCCCATGATACACCCTTAGGGTAATACAGGATGTTGCCGGTCAGAGTACTCTAGCGTGCATGACAGGGTCGGGGGCATTTTTGCATTAAACATACTTGTTAGGGTGGGAATGTGTCCGTTTGTTAGTCCAGTGTGTCGCTCTCTGCACGTCTTGGGTATACATTGAGTTAGCGAGCTAGCTTTTACGTTGCGATGTAGGAATTCCGCTACGTAAATTGGTATGGTGGTTTGAGCGATGTAAGAATTTTGTTCTATCATCAGATACGGCCTGAGCGACGTAGGATTTCCATTTTGCTGTATCTACCAAGGATATTGTCAGGATGGGCCATCAGTGGTTGATTGTTTTAGCTACAGATTGTTTTCAGAAAATAACGCCACCACTGTTTCCAGTTTCAGCGAAAAGGAATTTGAAATTTTTGTGATTCGCATTATATATTTAATTTTTAAAAGTATGAATTTTAAATTTCAGCATTAAATTATTTTAGCATAACATTTTTTTTTTTTTTCAAGAAGACTATTTTAGAAAAATTTCAGTTGATTAGAAATACTTGACACTCATTGAGCTCGTTTAGCTTATCATATATTTTCTGTTTTATAAATAAACCTCCCCAGGTGCAGGCACTGGTACATCAAGGGCAGGGACACCCCCACAGGATCAAAGGACGAGTGTATTTAGCTGTGAATGTATATAAGTTAAATTAATATATTTTGTAAAGGAAGTAAGTTGACACTTGTACATAAATTGCATTATGTTTTGTAAATAATTTTGGGTGTAAATCATGTGATTTTAATTATGATATATATATATATATATTTCAGTTTTGATTGAAATTGTTGTGGTTGTTTTGTGAATTGGAAATTCAAGGCCGGAGGCCCAGAAGTTTGGGAAAATTGATTGCTTTAGAAGTGTTGATATTTTGTAAACTTTCGAAGGCTGTTATATTCGGAAAAACAACTGTTGTACTACTCGAATTTTTATAAAATTATTTTGAAATCGAGTGAAGCAAAATGAAAAATTTTCCTCACATTTTCGAAATAAATAAAGGATTTGGAAAGTTTAGCAAAAATAAAACGGCTCAGCTTCACGGGAACTTTCCAGCGGGATCAGATATCCACTGGAAGGATATCGTAGGGTGCTGGACAAGCTGCCTAGGGAAAGGGGCCTATCACACACGTGTAGCTTATGATCCTGAGAGTGAGATACCTCTTCATTGCCAAGCAAGAAGAGATTAAAAGGCAATTGTGGATGATTGAAATCAAGAAGAAAATCCAAAAGATAAGACGGTGGTTCAAGTGGCTATTAACAATCGCACAAGACCTCTTAAAAACTTGACAATATCGGTGGCAACAAATCAACTGTATTGTGCATTGTCTACCCAAACCATAACAATAATTTACAGATAAGAATGGAACCATTCATCTCTTACAACAATTTTATGGCAAAGCAGGAGAAGTACCTCACCTCAACATGAAGAACTTTTTCCGATTTGTGCTACTATACATAATGGAAGAGTAAGTGATAAAAATATTCATCTCCGATTGTGTCCACTTTCTTTGAAAGATAAGACCAAGGAATGGTTATATTCTTTATTAAGTGTGTCAATTCACACATGAATCGAGCTAATGGTAAATTTTTCTCTCCAAGTTATTTCCGACCAAACATTCGAGCTACTCGTTGCTCATTGTTTGTTGCTTTACTGCTCGCTACTGGAGTAATGGACTTAAAGAGCTTTTATGTTTATGTCACCATTGTTTCAAAAATCGTTGATTAATAGCGATTTTTCATTGATGAATCACTGACTAGGCACTTTGTTGGTCCAATAACCCTTAGATCAGGGGTCTGCTCATCGGAGGTAAGTAATCGGTCGAGTTGGCCAAATAATCAGTCTAACTTAGCGAAGTCGGCCCAATTCGACAAAAAACCAACCATAAACCGGCTGAAAAAACACCAAACACCACTAAAAATCCAACAACCACCAAAAAACACAAAGAAACATACCTGAGACTGTGATGGAGGAGAGTGTGAGAGGGGCTGTGCAACATCTCTGTGTGGGTGGATGAGATCAAGGTCACGGTCATTGTCTTTACTGTTCATCGCCGTCACCCTTGCTGCATACGACCCACCTAAATGAAAGAAAATGAGAAAAAAAAGAAGAAGGGAAGAAGAGGAAGCGGCCAACAGTGTACCTGATATAATAGTCAGCGTACCTAATCTTATGGTTTAAGAGAGAGAGAGAGAGAGAGAGAGAGAGAGAGGTGGAGGGCTAGAGCAGCGAGGGTTTGCGTGAATGTGTGTTATGTTTGTATGTATATTAGAAAAAATTACACAAACCTCTTCTAAGGTTTAATTAAATTACACCAATATATAAGTTTAGTCATGATGACATTAACCTCCCTTTTAAGGGTTATATATATATATATATATGTATATATATATTTGACCTTTTTTGACTACCAGTGAACGATATTCACCGATTAATTATCGAGTGATCGATAAATCGTTAATCACTATCTCGCTAGTCGCTAGTCGTTTAGTGAATACGAATTTTGGAACCTTGGATATGGCACACTAGGGTGGGTCCTAATAATGATGTCACTATTTGGACTTCTAGACTTTCAATCTTTTATTGACTCACGGCCTAATTGCGCACACACACAATATATTTGTGTATATATATATATGTGTATGAATATTCTTTGCTTATATTTTACAATCTTATCCACAATTCTTAATCAAAATAGAATAAACGCGTAATGACCAGTAGTCAAAAGCATTTCTTTATTTGCTCAAAAGATATCGTGTTTCATTCAATGAATAGAAAAAACCAGAATGGTTACATCATTTTCAGCTAACTTTAATTGCCCGCTGGGGAAAGGGAAAGCAGTATGAGACTGTGATGCATTTACTTGGTAATTAGAGAGAGAAGATTTCCTTAACTACCCTTTTACCAAATAGGAAGGTATTAATTAAAGTAGCAGTCTAATAAAGCACGCTTTAATTGAAAGGTAGGGGCAGGCATTCGATGTTGGATATTTCATCGAAACTCCTGTTGATTGAGACAAAATTGACCATTAATTACACACGTTGTAGCTTATGCTTTTTTAATAATGCAGCCGTGGCCCGCACATGTGAACTGATATTTCGTTGTGGAAAATCAGAGACAAGAGACGTCCCCCATTTTAGTGACGTTGCGTAATCCTCTCTGGCGGCATGCAACCCACAGACTTTTTAATTGCTACTGTTTACCAATCTGTACGTAAGGGTGTGGTTTTGTTTTAATCCGAACATAGTGTTAAATTCTAAGATCTCACGTAAGAAATGAAAGCTAATTTACACTGACGGTGAAAGCTAGTAGATGTGTTTAAATTAAATATTAGATTAATATTTAATATTATACTAATATTATAGGAGTCGAACTCACGGAAGTGAAAGTGAAATACACGACCATTTAATTTATTAGTATGCCTTACAAAGCTATTTTGTTAAAGTTTACTATGTAAAATATATACATTGAAATCCAGGTGAGTTCCAGATAGTTAAAAAAAAAAAAAAAAAAACTTAAATGTACTGATTACTATATAGCATTATACTACTGATATATTGATATTAAAACAGTAATTAATTTCTGATTAAATAGTCTTTTTTTGTTAATTTTTTTATTCAATTGACAAATTATAGTTAATTAATAATATTCTTACACACACGTGCATATATATATTTTTTAATAATTAAAAAATATTAATTAATTATAGGTAATGAATGAGGTAGTAGGAAAATTTTTTAAGAGTAACACATAGATATCACAAGATTATTAATACTTCCCTTAACGCCTGGTAGCATAATTGGTGCTTGCAAACTATATCTATTTCCAAAACAATATCAATAGTTTAAGAATAAAAGAAAAAAAAAAACGATAATTTATATTCTTTATTTGTTAATTATGATTCGTGAACAGAATAATGATAACGTGTTAAAGATACTAATTCTACCTTTTTAAATAACTCAAAAATTCATATTTTTGTATGCAAGTTTATGAAATTTTTGCTTTAAAACGAAACTAGTCATGGTCACCAGGTGGACCTGCCGCCTTATATTCGTTTTCTCGTCCTTGGAGTTCTGAACCCTCCAGCCAAACCCCTTCTGTCTACTTACTACAAAGGCACCCTACCCCACTACTTGTTTCTAAAAAAGTTGCGATTTTTATCACTTTTTGACCAAATACATGCAAGCGGACACTCTTTTTGAGTCAACAGAAAAAAACAAAATAAATTCAATTATTTCTCGTTTGATATAGCCTTCTCACTTATTCTCCTCGTCGCCAACCAGAACCATTCCTCTCTCTTTCAAAGAAATTCTGTTTTCTTTGCATGTTTATGCAGCTAAAAGGCTTATCGTTTTTTTATCTGCTAAGCTGAGAAACACCTTGTTTACAAGTTCATTACAAGGAAGACGAATTCGAGTGGTGATAGTTGTTGTTGATTCGAAAATATATATGGGGTGGTACTTTGGTGTTTTGTTTACTAGGGTTCTTTTTGGGGTCTTGATCTTGGTCTGCTGTTTGGGCTTCGGTTCTCATGCCCAAATTTTGCCTAATAAAGAAGGTACGTACACTTCAATAATCTCTTCAACTTTTCACTTTCCATTTCTTGAATTGTCTTGTTTGGTTCCCGAGAAAATCATTTGTCTTTGCTTTTGGAAGAAATTTGAAGTAAAATATAACAAAATGATAGATTTTAGTTGTTGGATGAGATTGCGGTTTTTTTTGTTTTTTTAAATAGTAATTTGGTGTGAAAATTTATGTTAGCATGCATGCTTGCATGTCTACATAAAATAATAAAAAACAAATTAAAATTGGAATATTTTATTTTATTTTATTTTTATTCACATGGGACCAGGAAGTCCAGGATACCAACTTGTTTTTCTTTCTTTCTTTCTCAATAATTTGCATAATTTATTTGTTTATTTATGTTGAGTTAAATGCTTTTCTGTCCTTCTGTCTGATCTGTTTGGATGGCGGGAACTTACATGTGGGACACGAAAATGTGTTTGAGATATTTTAGACATTTATCTCAAGAGATATTTTAGACATGCACTCATTAATTTTCTCGGAAAATTAAACTACTAAACTGGCAAAAAAATGGAAACCATTCTTTTATGTTAATTCTTTGTTGGCTTTATACTTCCACAAAAAAATAAAAAAAAGTTCTTTGTTGGCTTTAATGAAGTTTTGGTAAAATAATTTCTTATCTATGTTAATTAATCGTAACATTCAAATTTCTGTTTTTCACTACTGGCATTTCAATAAATAAATAAATAAATAAATATATATATATATATATATATAGAAGGAAACTCTGGTTTCTATACAAGTTGGCTTTAGATATTTATTTTCCCCGGCAACAACGTGTCAATATTATCAATATTTTTATCATTCTGAGACATTTATACATCAGGAGGCCCAACAAAATGATTTAGTTCAAGGAATGGTGGTCTACTTTGGGGATGAGAGTTTGACCCACCCATATCCTATTTAAGGTCATGGGCTCAATTTTATATTGTCTTATCGTGGGTAATTTTTTCATATATTATGAGCAATATCTTAGAGTTATATCTTAATTTATCTTGATTCTTATCTAGATATGCATAAGTATTTAAAAAAAAAAAAAATTGTTAAAAAAAATTATTAAAAAAATATTTATAATTATTTAATTGGGTTAATTGGGTTCAATCAGAGAGTCCTATCAGATTTCAAAATTAATTGGTTTCAATCAGAGAGTCCTATCCATTGAAGTTGTCATGCGGCTAGTTTATTATTATTATTATTATTTTAAAAATAGTCATTCAACAAGTCTTGATTATTTAAGAAGAAAACGAGTTACTTTCCAGCTTGCCACCGACACTTTAATTTTTTCATTTGTTCTTGTTTGAATATATATATATATATATATATATATATGGATTGAAAAATGTATCCTATCCTTTAAAATGTGAACAGTGAACAGTATCCAATTATCATTTTTGGATTAAAAGCTCATTTAAATCTATAGAACTTGCCTAAATTTACATTACACTTAGCATGTCAATTTATGAAGTGATTATTTGGTCAATGCCATTATTATTTTTCAAAACTTAGATCATCAATTCTCATGTTGAATGCGTCTAATTAATAGAATTTATTTCTTGATTTGGATGAAACACGTTAAACAACAAAAAAATTAAATAAATTTAAGCTATTATATGTATATATAATTACAAATTAATCGGCTAAAATTAAAAGTCTAAGGTTCTATTTGTTGGTCAGAATAGGATGAGATTGGACTCTGTCCAAGCTCATGTTTTTTGAGGACGTAGAATTGGCCAAAAGTTAATCACACCTCTCCTTTTATCTTTTTTTTTTCTTCTTTTTTTTAAATACTATATTTGTTATAACTACTCAATTATAAGTCATTGTTAGGTTAAATAATCCACTTAACCTAAGCATTGCTAGGTTAAATGATAACTCGCTTCTATCTTATTTGAGTGGCATAAATTAGTCCTACCTTGAAAGATGAGATTATTAATAAATACCCCTCCCATATCCCACTTTATTATTATTTTTGTATTTGTTTATTTATCTATCTTACTAATGGTTTATATTTAAAATATTTATTATATTTAGATTAAAAAATGTTTATTATATTTAAAAATTAATTTAATATATTTTATTAATAATATTTTTTAGAATAATATTTTAATATAAATTAAATAATAAATATTGTTTTATTAACATTCATTGTTAATAATTTTAGTTATTTTTAAAAATAAATTACATTTTTAATTTAAAATATAATTTAAATAATATTTTAATCAATATTAATTTAGAATATTTTATTTATTATAAAATTAATTTAAAATAATTTTATTTTTTAAAATGTTATTTAATTTACTCTTATATTATATAGTCTCATACTATGTCTAACACAGTAACTATTATTATTTTTTAATCTAAACCCATATTTCACAAAACAAGAGATAATTATATTTTTAAATCAATTCTAACTACACCAAACACATCAAAGTATTATACTATTAATTTAATCCAACCTTATTTAATTTAATCTTTTCCAATCTAATCCCTTAATAATAATCCAATTCAATTCCACACACCAAACAAGTTCTGATAACAAATATTGGTTATCTTGAACTGCTATGATAATTTTTTATCAACCATTTTCTTTTATCTCAATTAGTTTCTTTAGTTGTAGTTAGTCTGCTTGGCAATGATTTAATACTGTTGGAACAAGTTTTAATTTTTAAATACCCCTATGGTGCAATAATTTGAATTTGAAATAATATCAGGTTGAATGAATGTTCTTTACCATTCACCTATATTGAGCAACTTATATAATATTTTAAGTAGTTAAAAAAAAATTGGTAACTAATTAAATCAATTTGAATCACCAATAACCACATTATTGGATGGAATATGGTATACTAGTAAGATTCAAAAAAACTGGATGCTTATTGATAATTAGAGCGTATATTTTCATTTTTCAAAATGATAATTTAAATGCTTATATGAACGATGAACAATTATATTTACTGAATCATTGATTTTGTTTTGATGTGGATGCAACAGTGCAAACTCTGCAAGCCATTTTCACGAAACTGAATCTTAGAAATGTTGAAGTGAAGCAATCTTCTTGCATTGACGGTGGCTGGAATCTTAATGTTACTGATGACATTAAAAGAAACATCACTTGTGATTGTTCTTTCAGCAACGGCCGTGCTTGTCACATCACAAACATGTATGCATGATTATTTAGTTAATATAGAATTTCTTGATTTTTCAGATTGTGCTAGTTCAGGTGACTTCTAATGGTTTTAATTTTCCTTTTCTTGTATGACAGTGTGCTTAAGCGCTTTAATTTATCAGCAACTATTCCTCAGGAATTTGTAAACCTCACTTTTCTGCGAGAAGTGTGAGTGCATGTTCCTTCTCTCTTTCATTTGATTTTAATATACCAACTGAATGCCTTGACTCAATTTATTAGTTGGATTTACTTTGAAGGATTTACTAGTTTATAAAGCTTAGTAATTAAATGGGGTGTCAAAACTTATTGCAAAATCATTTCATTTTGAATAAGCATTTGAATGTGTTTGTAACACAAATTTGGTGCATTTATGCATTTAAACTTAGAATCGTTGTTCTTCATGTTACGAACAATATTGTTGATTTATTATTACATAGATGATGGAAACCGTTTGATCCAAAGTCTAAGTGATAAAATAAAAATGAGTCCAATTATAGTACTTTAAAATAATATATAATATATCCATTCGAGTACAAGATGGACAGATGACAAACGCAATAAACAAGAATTCCAATAAAATGGGGAGAAGGGATTTGAACTCTGAAAATTTCAGGCTCCGATGTTGTGATAGTAACTGCTAGATCTAAAAGATTAAACCAATAGAAAAAAAGCCTAACCATAATATTCAATCCCAAAGATGATGGAGTTCGTAATACACTAACAGTAATCCATGGTTGCCTTTTGTTTTATTTTTGGGCAATTGTAACCCTTTACATGTCATACTGCATTAACCTGTCACTGTGATTATTGGCATTCTCCATCAGATAGTTCTCCAGGATTGAGGACCACGTGAACTTGGTTTTTTGTTTTTAAACAGGGACCTTACTCGCAACTACTTTAATGGATCAATCCCCACGTTTTTTTTCTCAGCTCAAAAATCTTTCCATTCTGTAAGTGAAATTGCTCTTTCCATTTTTAATTTCAGGTCCCGAGGGATTTTTATATGTGCCATTTACATTTAGATCAGGATAAAATAGAAAAATAACGTTTTGATCAAATTACATTGCAGGTCCTTAATGGGAAACCGTCTTAGTGGTTCAATTCCTCCGGAAATTGCTGACATTGCTACACTTGAGGAGCTGTATGTCATTTGACAAAGTTCAGTCCTAAATGTAGAAAGATAATGTACAACAATAAATGACAACTTAGGTTTCCTTTTCCAGGGTCTTGGAAGACAATCAGCTTGACGGACCTCTTCCTGAAAACATCGGAAATTTGAGGAACTTAAAAAGACTGTAAGGCTTCTGTCCATATATATCTTACTGATTTCTTTTGCTGAAGAATCCAGGCAGATTTTTCATTATGTTGCTTCATTCGATCTTCCAATGCTCTCATCGTTTTCTCCTGCAGCTGTCTTTCTGCAAACAATTTTTCCGGATCAATACCAGAATCATATGGAAATCTGAAGAACTTAACTGAGTTGTAAGTGACTTAACGAGACACAAATTTACATAAATTTATTGTTCAGAATTCGATATTCCTGATGTTTTAATACCGCTTGCAGTAGGATAGATGGGAGTAACTTGACAGGCAAGATACCTGATTTTATTGGGAACTGGACCAACCTTAAAAGACTGTGAGTTTTGCACTGCATTCCATTAATTTACCTTTCTTCGTCCTTCCCTTTTACAAACTGTATTGTATTTGTTGTTTTCTAAGACAGTTAATTCTATTGCAGGGACTTGCAGGGCACATCCATGAAGGGTCCCATTCCTCCTCTATTTCTCGGTTGACGAACTTAGCGGAACTGTAAGCATTCGAGCCCTACTGTAGTTAATGGTATATTTGCCTTATTAATAATTTCTGATGTACATTTTTGCTTTTAGGAGGATATCCGATTTGACTGGAGCAAGTTCAGATTTCCCTAATTTGCAGGCTATGACAAAGATCAGAAGATTGTGAGTAGATATTGATTTAATTTCCTAAATTAAACATCCCATGTGGCTCATTTAGTGGTTGCTTTAATTTATCAATGGATTGCCTCTAATTCTGTGACTCAGGATACTAAGAAATTGCTTGGTTACTGGTACAATCCCACAATACCTTGGGGATTTGAGAAATTTAAAACTTTTGTAAGTATTTTCATTTGTGTTATTTCCACGGAGATGCAAATTTTTGTGCTATGTCATAATAATGTCTAACTAGGGAAACCCTTTACACTTATGTTGCCTTGTTTTATTATTGTAGAGACCTGAGCTTCAATCAACTGAGCGGTCAAATTCCAGCACAGCTAGAGAGTTTAACAATCATAGATTTCTTGTAAGTTATTAAATAAATTTATTCAGTTCAAATGTGTAAGCATCTGACATCTACTCCTATCAAGCATCATATTTATCTCATCATTTGAGATGTTACAAATAATGCCTATTTTCATTGTTTATATCTTCATTCATTGAAAGCTTTTATATCTGGTGTTTTGATATAGTGCTACATGATTTAGGTTCTTGACAAACAACAGCTGACTGGAGTTATACCTAATTGGATATTGAGCAGCAAAAGGAACATGTACGTTTTTTCCCATCCGATATATCATCCCTATTTATTTTGGACGTAAAAAAAGTTACAAATCACATTTTCCTGAAGCAAGACTCAGTTTGGTTATGATCTCTTGTTCATTCATTTTTATATCATTGATTCATTGTCAATTCCATGACAAAATCGATTGCAGGGATTTGTCTTATAACAATTTTACTGATTCAGCTCAAGCTAGTTGTCTTCAGTCTGATGTGTAAGCCTCTTTATATCATCTACTTATATGTTTCATACCACTAAAAAAATGTATTGATTCATTATTTTGCCCTAGTTCATATATTTGTTGTGTGTATATAATCGGGCCCTGGTCATTTTTCAGGAACTTAGCATCCAGTCTTTCATCCTCACAGAGCAACACGTAAGTGACGTCTCTTGTTTTCATTTTGTTTTCTTTTCCTGTTTAAAATTGTAATTGAAACATAAATGATTAACCAAACATATATTTTTTGTCCACTGCTAGAAATGATTGGTGCCTGATGAAAGACCTTCCCTGTGATGGAAAAGCCACACGTAAGCATAATTAGATGTAATATTATGCTTTTGTAAATTGCAATAACCAAATGATTTGGTTTATGTTTCTCCCAATGAATTCATGTTATTATTCAATTTCCTTTGCATTCACAGACCATTCCTTATTCATTAATTGCGGAGGAGATAGAATCACACATGAGGGAAAATAATTATGAAGCAGACCTGAACGAAAGGGTCAATCAAACTTTGCTTTTATAGACAACAGGTGGGCTTATAGCAGTACAGGGGTTTACATGGACAAAGAAGATGCTAATAACATAGCATCAAATGACTATAATTTGAATGTGACTGGTGCTGAATATTACAAAACTGCACGTGTCTCTGCGCAATCACTTAAGTATTATGGCCGGTGCATGAGGAAAGGCAGTTATAAAGTGAAGCTGCATTTTGCTGAAATTATGTTCACTGATAATGAGACATTCGCCAGTCTTGGAAAGCGTCTCTTTGACATATCGATTCAGGTGAGAGAAAAAAAAAACTCTTCATTGTTAGAATTTAGTACCAAAGATACAGTTTCGGATGAGCTTCGCGAAGTTTCTAATTTTGACTATGACATAGGGAGAATTAGTTCTGGAAGACTTCAATATTGCGGAGGAGGCTGGAGGCGTTGGAAGAGGCATCACTAGGGAATTTAAAAATGTATCCGTTAATGGTAGCACTCTGGAGATTCATTTACTCTGGGCAGGAAAAGGAACCACTGCCATTCCTGACAGAGGTGTCTATGGACCTCTTATATCTGCCATTACAGTCACACCAAGTATGATTTATCTTCTCTATGAGGCCTTCCTCTTTTCTTTCTTCCAACTTGTCCCTTAACTTCTTTTCTGTTTGTAGACTTTAAAGTTGATACCGGGGGCTTATCTGCTGGAGCCATTGCTGGCATTGTAGTCGCTTCATGTGCAGCTGTCATAATGTTGTTGGTTGTACTATGGATGAAAGGTTGCTTTGGGGGAAAAGACCTGCTAGACAAAGGTAAAATCGATATATATATATATGAACACTTACATTATATACTTTCTTGTTGGCTTCTACAAGTTGGATTATCTTGAAAGAGTTAAATATGTTTGGATCTTCATGTCACTAACATGCTTGTGCACCATATGTATATGTCCACAGAAACTCAGCCAGAAGAGGATAAAGGTCAGCAACAAGATGGGGAGCAGAAAGTCGATTTGACACCAAATGTAACCATCCAAGAGGATGGTGCCCCCTTCAATGATTGAAATCTTTTGTAATAATTGTTGAACTTAGTTTTATTTCTTTGTATAGTTTTGTTTCTTGTTTTAGTAAATGTCCGTTCGAATTCTAGTTTGAATTTGTACTTTTAATAGTACAATGAAGTTGATCTTTAAAATTTTTGAGGTTTTGTTATTTTACGTGCTGATTCTCATTTGAATTTGTAATAATGCTTATGTCAAATGTTATTCTTTACCTTACTTATATTGATGACTTTTTAGCCAAATTTTGTTATAAGTGATTTATGTCGATTGTTAGCTCGATATTACAAGTGTTATGTACTCATTTTATTTATTATTTATATTATGTTTTCTTATGGAATTAGTAATTTTATATTGTTTTTCATTCTTGTGTTTAAATTTAGGTTTTAGAAAGAAATAAATGAAATGTTGGATTATTGGACAAGTACAACACAAGGAAAACTAAATGCATTATAAGAGTGTGTCGCGAGATGAAACTCGCAACAGGAAGTCACCATGACCAACCTGAGGTCAATTGGCAAGCAAAGTGGAAATTTTCAAAGCAATTCGGAGTTGAAACTAGTGTGCATCGAGAGTTGGTGTGGCAAGTTACAATTCATGAGAGGAGTCACAATCGAGTGTCGTGAGAGTTGAGGCATGGCTAAAAGTTACAACAAGGAGTCTCCACGGATGACTAGAGAGCATCGTGACTTGGGGTCATGAGTCTATACAGCAATGGTTGGTTGTGACAAGAACTCGCCATAATAAAGTAGTGAGTGTCGCGACTATGTGTTGTGAGACAAATCTCACGATAACAACTCACCATAAAAGGATGAAAGGTATCGCAAAGGTGGTCGTAAGGCACAACTTGCGACAGTAGGGTCGCAACCAATAGTGGTGAATGAGTCCGAGTTGAATAAAGAGACCGAATCGTGACCAACTCAAACCCCTATTTTTCCATCCAAAGAAAAAAAAAAAAAGCACTTAAGGCATGAATGAGTAGACTTTGGCAGAGGTTAAGAGGCAGAGAGGAGGCTTTGAAGGCTAATTATTTATTTTCCCTTTCTTCTTTCATTCTTTTTAATGTTTCTATGTTGTTTCAAAGCCACGTATGGCTAATTCTCTTATTAGTTAGGGTTAGATTGAAGTCCTAAACATGAATTCAATTCTTAGATTTTGTTACTGAAGTGTTAAATATTTTTGCGTGATGAAATCAATTGTCTTTATTTATTAATTGCATTATATTTATTTGCTTATTTGATTAATCACCTTAGAAGCATGTTTATAAGATTGTATTGAAGAATATACATTGCATGCCAAATGAGCATGTTCTTTGTTTGCAATAATCAATTGCTTAAAAACCAATTAAGAGACTTTGATTCGTAAAGATCTAAAATAGATGTCATATTCTAGGGCTTGTATGACATTCATATTCTTTTTGCTCTTAATGAGTTTTGATTATTAAACCTAAATAGGCGTCATGCTAGGCTATAACATGTATTTACATAGACACCAAGTGATTTACATGTAATCTAAGATAAAATTAAGGGAAAAATCCAAAAAAAACCCCTGAAAATGAAAATAATATCAATTTACCCCACTTTTTGAAAATATTAGCCAAAAAACCCCCCTACCGTCTCCCAAAAGCGGTTTTCATCCAGGTTTTTAGTGGTTTTGTAATAAAATAGTAAAAGACCAAAATAACCTTATAATATTAAAACATTAAAAAATAAAAACAAACAATTACTCAATTATCAAACTACCCTTTCATAACCAAAATTTAAAAAAATTAAACAAATAATAAATTAATTTAAAAAAACCTAAAAAATTAAATAAATTTGATAAAATAAAAGTAAATATAAATAAAATTAAATATTTTCTGAATTACTCTCCACCATCCATCTTAAAGATGGATGGTGGAGATTAATTTAAAACAATTAATGAATTAAATAAATTAATTTAAATAAAAACTAAATAAATTAATTACATTAAATTAACTTACAAAAAAACAAACGGATCTAGTGCCTAGGTTTGTTTGAGGCACTGGGTTTGTTTGAAGATAATACAAACACATCCCAGATCCAAAAAAAAGCAACCAGAACATACATACATATCCAACAAGCCTAGTTCCTGACCTTATAACAACCAAAACCCAAATCAAGATTACAACCAAGTCACAAAAACAACACACAGATTTCACAATTACATAAAACTCATATTTCAGATGCGCAGATCCACCTCCAAAACCGCCACGCCGCTCCACGACGACAGCACATAGTCCGTCGTTCCTCATTATGCTCTCCATCTTCTTCACGAACAGCGTCCACACGATCTGATCCATCTCCGCACCGCTCGACGCTGAGGCCAGCGTCTGTGAGAGAGAGTAGGGTGGGGGGCCCGCGGCTATGAGAGAGAGAGAGGGTGAGAGAGTGTTTGAGAGGGAGAGAGAGTGAGAGAGAGAGAGAGGGGGGCCGCGTCTATGAGAAGAGGGAGGGGTGGGGGGGGGAGGGGGGGGGGGGGGGGGGGGGGGGGGGGGGGGGGGGCGGGGGGGGGGGGGGGGGGGGGGGGGGGGGGGGGGGGGGGGGGGGGTGGGAGGGCGGGGGGCGCGGCTGTGAGAGAGAGAGAGAGGGTGAGAGAGTGTTTGAGAGAGAGAGAGGAGAGAGGGGGGGGGGGGGGCGGCGTCTGTGAGAGAGAGAGAGAGGGTGAGAGAGTGTTTTTTATTTTTTTTTCTTTTAATTTATTTTCAATTGTTTTTATTTAAAATTTTTATGATTTTTTTATTTCACACGTGTCACATTCTGAGTGGTCCAGCTGGAATCCTTTATGGATTCAATCTTCAATGACTTTTTTACCCTTAGATTTCACAGAACCGTTATTTGTTGACTGTGTTACTATTCCAATTAACGGTTGGATTTTTTGGCTAATATTTTTAAAACCAGTGGTGGTTTGATATTATTTTAATTTTTAGGGGTAAATTGATAATATCCCTAAAATTAATGCAACATAGCGTATGGTCATTATCTTATTATGGATGTCTTCATCATGCATTAATATGATTTTGCTTTATTGATTATCTAATGGATGAGAGATTGTTTGTGGTAGATATGAGGTCTTAAACAGTTTTTTTTTTTTTTTCACTCTACTTTAGTTTCTGTTATCTTTTAGTGTTAAATTTAAACTCAACTTGAAACCCCTTTCATTTATTTTAATTGTTTTTAATTTAGCTTTTAAATAAACTTGAAATTAAAAGCAAGGCAAATTGCACAAACTTATTTAAGGTTTGACATAATTGCACAAAAATTATGATGTTTAGGGAACTCGCACTAGGACAACTTGAGGTTTTAAAACTCACACAAAATCTCCCATGCCATCAATCAATAAGAGTTAAATTTTCATAGTCAACGGTCAAAGACATAAAAAGACTAAAATATCCTTCAAGTTACATTTAAAGTCATAGTTATTTAAACATATTAATTAAAACCATTGTTCTAAAACTTGCTACTCGTTACTTTGATCGGAGGACCCAACGAGTAACGAGTAATCAACTACTCAGCGAGTACTCGATGAGCACTCTTTCGGCGGCAAATGATTATTTTAAATCTCAGGAGGTAAACTGATATTTCTTTAAATGTTAGGGTTCAATTGATATTTTTGACTATTGAGTTTATAAACCTCAGAAGGTTTGTGTAATATGTCATACCGTAAATAAAAGAACCACACAAAACTAATCATTTTTCTCTCCTCTCTTTCTCTCTCACCGCCTCTACCCCTCAATCATTTTCTCTTCTCTCTCTCTTTCCTCGTCACCACCTCCACCCCTCTCTCCAAGTCACAATACTGATCTTCCTCTCCCACTATTTCAAACCCCACTTAACTACCATTAGTTATCATAGTATCCTAACGAAAAGAATGACAAAGACGGTGACATTGACGGCGACTGCGATGGACGAAGTGATGGATGGCAGCAACCCACTAGCAGAGAACACAACAGTAGTGCACCAGCTGGTAGAGAACACGAGTAGAAGCGAGAGCAAAAGTGAAGACTGAAGAAGAAACGATTCGAGTTGGCCGAGTATCCGAGTTGGGTGAGTTAGACCAAGTTAATCCAAATTGGGCCCAAGTAGGCCGAGTTATTGCCAGACCCGAGTTGAATCCCCGATCTGAGGGTTCTTGAATCGGCCCACCCTCCAAGCGATGATTCCTCAGTGAGAATTGGACCAAGTCGACTGAGATTTGAAATCAGGATTAAGACCAACATTTTCAATTAAAATACAAAAGGATTAAAAACATTTAAAAAATCTCGTCTCCTTCTTATCATCTTCTTTATCCTTGCCTCTCTTCTTCTCATCATCATCATCTCTCCATTTCATCATCATCTATCATCCATCAACTACATCATCTCCATCCTTTTCATCGTCCTCTTCATCCATCATCTCCCTCTTTCATCATAAATCACCAGTTCACATCAATTTATTATCATTATATCAAAATCAATACATCAATTAAAAAACCCAACATCAATTTAACTTTTTTTTTTGTTTTTTTTTAAAAAAAACCCAACATCAACCAGAAAATTCACATAATCGGATCACATAAACTCAGCCAAAAGTTTATGTTTTTGGTCAATCTTGGCGCTCAAAATAACAAAACACAGTTTACTATCTTCATCCCTTGCTAGAAATAGTTGGCAATTAGTTATCTACAAAAATTTTGAACCAACTATTGGATTATGTGGTCAAAAAACCTATGGAGTTTTCTATCAAAGCAGTGTCAAAAGCTACACCGTCACGGTAAAGAAAACCCGCTACACTATCATGGTATAGAAAACCTATTAACACTACCATTACAAGTTTTAAGAAGCTTAAAGAATATAGACAAGGCTAAACCTACCAGGTTCTTTCTAATCAAAGCCACAAAAATGGAATCATACCCTCACATTTGGCAAACAGTCCAAACACCAAACGCTTATCGAGAAAGTCAACGACTCCACCCATCGACTCGACCCGCAACCCATCACCACCACTAACACTGATGACCTCCATTCTCTCTTTTCCTCCTTAAGGCTTGGATTGACTCTCTCCGCAGGGACCGCGCCTCCAACTCTTCCAAAACTTACACTATCGACTCCTGGCCACTACAGGAAAATGAGCAAGATAATGAGCTCCCATGATTGGGTCGTCACTCCCTACGTATCCAACTGGACCGACCGATGATGACAACGAGTCATGATTGAGGCTGCCATGGCCTTTTGTGGAGTTAGAGACGGAGGATGAACGAGGAGGAGAAGAATCGATCTCCATATCTGGTTGAATACCAATTTGGTCGCCATATAGATTTTAATTTTTTATATTAATTTTTAATTTTTTTATTATTTAAAATATATAAATTATTATTAAATTATTATAACTTATGGATGAATCATTTTACCCTTCATAATTTTGATTTAACGGTGGTTGGCTAATGGTTAACTGACATAGAGAAGGTTTATGTTGAGTTTTTGAACCTTAGGTAGCTTTAGTGCGACTTCCTCAAACATCGTCATTTTTGTACAATTATACCAAACCTTAGGGGAGATTTCTGCAATTTGCCCTTAAAAGTATGTTAGAAACTTTTCATAGGATCGATCCTTACTTGCTTATGTACTCAATGAATGATTTATGCATTTGCAATGTTAAATAAATTTGTTGTTAAAATTGCAACCAACAAGTTTTTTGGTGTTGTTGCGGGGGGAGTTCAATTACTTGTTTTAGTTTTAATTTTTAATTTTTTTAATTTTAGTTTTAATTTGATTTTTCTTTCTTTTTCTTTCTAAGTTCATGCACTGTCGTCACTCTCGAAGCCTCACACTGTATGGCCCCAAACTTTCATTATATGATTAACAGCGAATTTACGGATGAATAGTAACATTTCTTGATGAATAGTGAAATTTTGAGTCGGACCCCGGAAAATAAAAATATTAAGAATGGTCAGTAGGACTCAATAAATGAAACAGAGTAAAAATGGGTCCGTTTGGATAGTTTTTGAAGGTTTCGAAAGGTTACCCGATGAAACGTCCTTACGATAGGATTGTGATATGGTTGACCTAAACCACATTTGAATTTTTCGAAGCCATGGATTGAATCCTACAAGACCTAATTAGAGTATTGTAAAGTCAATTTGATGAATGAGTGATCATAGAATTAATTTGAAATTTATTTCGGAATGAATTGTATTTATTTTTAATGGTAAGGGTATAAATGAGATTTTATGATATTAAACCCATTCTAAAAGCATAATCCATATGATTATTGATGGACCAATGGTGGATTAACACCTAATAGTCATCTTTTGACTAAATTTGTGGTTGAGATTAATTAGAAATTGGTTAAGATAATGGAATGGATAATTATATAGTTAATGGACCAATAGAAGTGTGATTAGTGTAATCAAGGGATATGTTTGGCATTTTAGGTGGACATTAAGGGCAAAATGGTCATTAAGGGAGCCTAATATATAAAGTTGAATGCCAAATGAAGACAAAAAAGAGAGCATTGGGCAGAAAGGGCTGGAACCGAAAAAAAAAAAAAAGAAAAGAAGAGAAGAAAGAAGAACCGAAGAAAGAAAGAAGGAAGAAGACAGCTGCTGATCCAAGGTGATTTTCATCAAGTTTTCGACCCTTCTAGCTCCAAGAATCATCAAGAAACTTAGGTAAGTTAAGTGATAAGTTTTAGAGTTAATTTAAAGTGATTTGATGAGTTTTTATGGGTTTTTTTGAAGATGGTGGTTGATGGATGAGTTGATGTTGTTTGTGAGTTATTTGAAGGTTGTTTATATGATTTTAAGCTTAGAATTGAATTAGAATATGATATGAGTTTGGTTGGATTTTGTTAGTGTGTTGAAGGTTAGGGTTTGAATGGATGATGATGATAATTGATGGGTTTAATTGATTTTAGTTCATTGAATGTTAGATGAGTTAGATTGATGATGATTGTGTGATTTTTGAAGAAAAATGAAATGAATGATTGTTGTGCGTGGAGGTAGTGCATGGAAAGTATGGATGCCTAGTATGGGTGTTGGATTTTAATGTGTTTAAGGGTTTTGGTTGATGAATTAATTTGTATGGAGATAATTGATGGAAGGAGTTTTAATTAAATGGATGAATTGATATGAAATTTAATTTTGTTAGGTTGAAGGGCACCTTGAATTTTAATTGAATTCATGTGATACTATAGGGTATTACAGTGTTTAAATGCGTGTTGATGTTGAATGGAAACTAATGGAATGAAAATAAATGAAGTTGGATGAAGTTGGTGGTGAAAATAATTAATGGAATGAGATTGGAAATGAATATGGTAATTTTTTAGTTGATAAGGTGATGTAAAATTGTTTGAGTGGGTGTGATGAGTTTCCATGATTATATGATGGGTTTTAAGTGTGAAATTAGTTTAGTCGAAAAAGTCATTAAAATTCAGAATGCGAAATGGTGTAGGTGGGATCAAAGCGGCGAAATTGAATTAGTGTTTGGACGACCGTAAAATCAATCGAGTGTCTTTTAAAATTGTTTTTGAAAGTTTTATTTCTAATCAAATGTATTTTATATGTTATGCTTTTAAATTCATATGTGTGATATTGTATATGAAATTTTAGTAAATGAGTTTTATATGATATGCAGAAATTGAATATGTGAATCAATTATACTATTGCTTCAATTTTATTTCCGATATTTCAATTTATATAAAGATTTTATACAGTTTATAAATGATAAACAGTAAGATGAGAAATCGAAAGTTTTAGGCCTATGATACACCCTTAGGGTAATACAGAATGTTGCCGGTCAGAGTACCCTAGCGTGCATGACAGTCGGGGGTATTTTTGCATTAAACATACCTGTTAGGGTGGGAATGTGTCCGTTTGTCAGTCTAGTGTGTCGCTCTCTGCACGTCTTGGGTATACATTAAGGAGGGAGCTAGCTTCTACGTTGCGAGCAGCAATTCCGCTACGTAAATCGGTATGGTGGTTTGAGCGATGTAGGAATTCCGTTCTATCACCCGATACGGCTTGAACAACGTAGGATTTCCATTCCGTTGTATCTACCGAGGGTATTGTCAGGATGGGCCATCAGTGGTTGATGTATCAGCTTATAGATTGTTTTCAAAAAATAACGCCACCACTGTTTCCAGTTTCAGCGAAAAGGAATTTGAAATTTTTATGATTCACATTATATTTAATTTTTAAAAGCATGAATTTTAAATTTCAGCATTAAATTATTTTATCATAACATTTTTTTTTTCAGGAAGACTATTTTAGAAAAATTTCAGTTGATTAGAAATACTTAACACTCACCGAGCTCTTTTAACTTATCATATATTTTGTGTTTTATAAATAAACCTCCCCAGGAGCAGGCACTAGTACATCAAGGGCAGGGACACCCCTATAGGATCAAAGGACGAGTGTATTTATCTGTGAATGTATAGAAGTTAAATTAATATTTTGTAAAGGAAGTAAGTTGACACTTGTACATAAATTGCATTATGTTTTGTAAATAATTTTGGGTGTAAATCATGTGATTTTAATTATGATATATATATATATATTTCAGTTTTGATTGAAATTGTTGTGGTTGTTTTGTGAATTGGAAATTCAGGGCCGGAGGCCCAAAGTTTGGGAAAATTGATTATTTTAGAAGTGTTGATATTTTGTAAACTTTCGAATGCTGGTATATTCGAAAAAACAGCCGTTGTACTGCTCGAATTTTTATAAAATTATTTTGAAATCGAGTGAAACAAAATAAAAATTTTCCTCACATTTTCGAAATAAACAGAAGATTTGGAAAATTTAGCAAAAATAAAACGGCTCAGCTTCACGAGAACTTTCCGACGGATCAGATATCTACTGAAAGGCTACCGTAGGGTGGCGGACAAGTTGCCTAGGGAAAGGGGCCTGTCACACACGTGTAGCTTATGATCATGAGATTGAGATACCTCTTCGTTGCCAAGCAAGAAGAGATCAAAAGGCAACCGTGGATGATTGAAATCAAGATGAAAATCCAAAAGATAAGACGGTGGTTCAAGTGGTTATTAACAATCGCACAAGACCTCTAAAAAACTTGACAATATCGGTGGCAACAAATCAACTGTATTGTGCATTGTCTATCCAAACCATAACAATAATTTATAGATAAAGAGTGGAACCATTCATCTCTTACAACAATTTTATGGCAAAGCAGGAGAAGTACCTCACCTCAATATGAAGAACTTTTTTCCGATTTGTGCTACTATACATAATGGAAGAGTAAGTGATAAAAAATTCGTTTCCGATTGTGTCCACTTTCTTTGAAAGATAAGACCAAGGAATTGTTATATTCTTTGCTAAGTGTGTCAATTCACACATGGATCGAGCTAATGGTAAATTTTCTCTCCAAGTTATTTCCGGCCAAACATTCGAGCTACTCGTTGCTCATTGTTTGTTTCTTTACTGCTCGCTACTGGAGTAATAGACTTAAAGAGCTTTTATGTTTATGTGACCATTGTTTCAAAAATCGTTGATTAACAGTGATTTTTCATTGATGAATCACTGACTAGGCACTTTGTCGATCCAATAACCCTTAGATCAGAGGTCTGCTCATCGGAGGTGAGTAATCGATCTAGTTGGCCAAATAATCAGTCCAACTTAGCGAAGTCGGCCCAACTCGACAAAAACCAACCATAAACCGGCTGAAAAACAACCAAACACCACCAAAAAAATCCAACAACCACCACAAACACAAAGAAACATACTTGAGACTATGATGGAGAGTGTGAGAGGGGTCGACGCAACATCTTCGTGTGGGTGGATGAGATCGAGGTCGGGGTCATTGTCTTTACTGTTCATCGCCGTCACCCTCGCTGCATACGACCCACCTAAATGAAAGAAAATAAGAAGAAAAAGAAGAATGGAAAGAAGAAGCGGCCAACGGTGTACCTGATATAATAGTCAGCGTACCTAGTCTTATGGTTTTAGAGAGAGAGAGAGAGAGGGAGAGGAGGTGGAGGGCTAGAGCAGCGAGGGTTTGTGTGAATGTGTGTTATGTTTGTATATATATAGAAAAAATTACACAAACCTCTCCTAAGGTTTAATTAAATTACACCAATATATAAGTTTTAGTCATGATGACATTAACCTCCTTTTAAGGGTTATATATATATATGTATATATGTATATATATTTGACCTAGTTTGACTGTCGGTGAACGATATTCACCGATTAATCATCGAGTGATCGATAAATCATTAATCACTATCTCGTTAGTCGATTAGTGAATAACGAATTTTGGAACCTTGGATATGGCACACTAGGGTGGGTCCTAATAATGATGTCACTATTTGGACTTCTAGACTTTTCAATCTTTTATTGAACTCACGGCCTAATTGCGTACACACACAAATATATTGTGTATATATATATGTGTGTATGTATTCTTTGCTTATATTTTACAATCTTATCCACAATTCTTAATCAAAATAGAACGCGTAATGACCAGTAGTCAAAAGCATTTCTTTATTTGCTCAAAGATATCGGGTTTCATTCAATCAATAGAAAAACCAGAATGGTTTACATCATTTTCAGCTAACTTTAATTGCCCGCTGGGGAAAGGGAAAGCAGTATGAGACTGTGATGCATTTACTTGGAAATTTGAGAGAGAAAGATTTCCTTAACTACCCTTTTACCAAATAGGAAGCTATTAATTAAAGTAGCAGTCTAATAAAGCACTCTTTAATTGAAAGGTATGGGCAGGCATTCGATGTTGGATATTTCATCGAAACTCCTGTTGATTGAGACAAAATTGACCATTAATTACACACGTTGTAGCTTATGCTTTTTAATGATGCAGCCGTGGCCCGCACATGTGAACTGCCGTTGTGGAAAATCAGAGACAAGAGACGTCCCCAATTTTAGTGACGTTGCGTAATCCTCTCTGGCGGCATGCAACCCACAGACTTTTTAATTGCTACTGTTTACCAATCTGTACGTAAGGGTGTGGTTTTGTTTTAATCCGAACATAGTGTTAAATTCTAAGATCTCACGTAAGAAATGAAAGCTAATTTACACTGACGGTGAAAGCTAGTAGATGTGTTTAAATTAAATATTAGATTAATATTTAATATTATACTAATATTATAGGAGTCGAACTCACGGAAGTGAAAGTGAAATACACGACCATTTAATTTATTAGTATGCCTTACAAAGCTATTTTGTTAAAGTTTACTATGTAAAATATATACATTGAAATCCAGGTGAGTTCCAGATAGTTAAAAAAAAAAAAAAAAAAAACTTAAATGTACTGATTACTATATAGCATTATACTACTGATATATTGATATTAAAACAGTAATTAATTTCTGATTAAATAGTCTTTTTTTGTTAATTTTTTTATTCAATTGACAAATTATAGTTAATTAATAATATTCTTACACACACGTGCATATATATATTTTTTAATAATTAAAAAAATATTAATTAATTATAGTAATGAATGAGGTAGTAGGAAAATTTTTTAAGAGTAACACATAGATATCACAAGATTATTAATACTTCCCTTAACGCCTGTTAGCATAATTGGTGCTTGCAAACTATATCTATTTCCAAAACAATATCAATAGTTTAAGAATAAAAGAAAAAAAAACGATAATTTATATTCTTTATTTGTTAATTATGATTCGTGAACAGAATAATGATAACGTGTTAAAGACTAATTCTACCTTTTTAAATAACTCAAAAATTCATATTTTTGTATGCAAGTTTATGAAATTTTTGCTTTAAAACGAAACTAGTCATGGTCACCAGGTGGACCTGCCGCCTTATATTCGTTTTCTCGTCCTTGGAGTTCTGAACCCTCCAGCCAAACCCCTTCTGTCTACTTACTACAAAGGCACCCTACCCCACTACTTGTTTTCTAAAAAAGTTGCGATTTTTATCACTTTTTGACCAAATACATGCAAGCGGACACCTTTTTGAGTCAACAGAAAAAAACAAAATAAATTCAATTATTTCTCGTTTGATATAGCCTTCACACTTCTTCTCCTCGTCGCCAACCAGAACCATTCCTCTCTCTTTCAAAGAAACTCTGTTTTCTTTGCATGTTTATGCAGCTAAAAGGCTTATCGTTTTTTTATCTGCTAAGCTGAGAAACACCTTGTTTACAAGTTCATTACAAGGAAGACGAATTCGAGTGGTGATAGTTGTTGTTGATTCGAAAATACATATGGGGTGGTACTTTGGTGTTTTGTTTACTAGGGTTCTTTTTGGGGTCTTGATCTTGGTCTGCTGTTTGGGCTTCGGTTCTCATGCCCAAACTTTGCCTGATAAAGAAGGTATGTACACTTTCAATAATCTCTTCAACTTTTCACTTTCCATTTCTTGAATTGTCTTGTTTGGTTCCCGAGAAATCATTTGTCTTTGCTTTTAGAAGAAATTTGAAGTAAAATAACAAAATGATAGATTTTAGTTGTTGGATGAGATTGCGGTTTTTTTTGTTTTTTTAAATAGTAATTTGGTGTGAAAATTTATGTTAGCACGCATGCTTGCATGTCTACATAAATAATAAAAAACAAATTCAAATTGGAATATTTAAAATTTTTTTTTTTAATTCACATGGGACCAGGAAGTCCAGGATACCAACTTGTTTTTCTTTCTTTCTTTCTCAATAATTTGAATAATTTATTTGTTTATTTATGTGGAGTTAAATGCTTTTCTGTCCTTCTGTCTGATCTGTTTGGATGGCGGGAACTTGCATGTGGGACACGAAAATGTGTTTGAGATATTTTAGACATTTATCTCAAGAGATATTTTAGACATGCACTCATTAATTTTCTCGGAAAATTAAACTACTAAACTGGCAAAAAAATGGAAACCATTCTTTTATGTTAATTCTTTGTTGGCTTTATACTTCCACAAATAAAAAAAAAAAGAAGTTCTTTGTTGGCTTTAATGAAGTTGTGGTAAAATAATTTCTTATCTATGTTAATTAATCGTAACATTCAAATTTCTGTTCATACATGTATGTATGTGTTAATTATTAAGGTAAAAATTAAAAATATTTAAAATAAATAATAACTTTTTTACTATTCTGTATAATTACAGATTCTATAAAGCAGTCTCTATTTTTTTTTTTTTAAATTATCCCCTTTTTACAAGAATTAATTTGAACTATCCTCAAATTTTCACATATAGAAGTTACTCTAACAATAAGAGGTTAAATTAATAAGATGGTAGAAATACTTAATTATTTACTCTTGGCTTAAAATACTTGAAATAGACTATTTTTGACAGATTATTTTTTGCATATTTACAATTTTATAATGAGCAAAAGATTTAAATACCTTTATACATAATTCGTTAAACCAAAATTTCAATTATATTATTAAGTTTAATAAATTAAGAATATTTAAACTTTACAATGGAGGCCATGTATATAATTTTTGTAGTGAAAAGAAAGTAAACAGCAACAAACAAGAGAAGAAGAAATAAGCACATAACCCTAAATTAACAACCTACTAATTCACTAAATTCCAACTAAAGCAATTAAAAAAAAAGGAGTGATATATAAAAAAAAAAAAAAAAAAAAAAAACCTATGATATATTGGGCAAACTGCATGAACATCTCCTGTTTAAGACTAATAGCATTAATTTAGATGAAATTTTCACTTTAATTTATACAAATCACTCTAGCTACCCTCAGTTGTACTACCATAAGTCATTAACTTTTAATGGTTAGAGATCAATTCATCATTTTCTCTCCCACATAATTATATTATTTATTATGAACGTTTTCTTTGGCTAAAGAGATCTTCGCACGAAGATTTTCTATGGGCGATCTCCTCCAACTAGAGGAGATCGTGTCTTCTGATTGGGGAGATTGATGCTTGAAGATCTCTATTAATTAGTAATGCTTAGATTTTACATATATATATATGTTTGTTAAAAAGACTATAATAACCTCAATCTTTGATTTTTAATGGTACAAATCTAACAGCAATAGATATCAAAGCACCATTTTTAAAAGTACTTCATATAAATTTGTTAAAGCTGTCGTGTGCGTGTAATTTATGGCGTGTTTGTACAATTTACCCTTTGTATGGTTATATGTAATAATAAATAAGAGACATGGTGCCACAGGGTGAGGTCCACACCTACTAAAAATGTGGATGTGGAGACACTTTCAACGTCCTATTGCAAGTTGATTATTCAATGCCAAGCGTGGCCTCCCATTTTTCACTACTGGCATTTCAATAATATAAATATATATATATATAGATATAAAGGAAACTCTGGTTTTCTATACAAGTTGGCTTTAGATATTTATTTTCCCCGGCAACAACGTGTCAATATTATCAATATTTTTATCATTATGAGACATTTATCTAGATATGTATAAATATTAAAAAAAAAATTAGTTAAAAAAATTATTAAAAAAATATTTATAATTATTTAATTGGGTTCAATCAGAGAGTCCTATCAGATTTCAAAATTAATTGGGTTCAATCAGAGAGTCCTATCCATTGAAGTTGTCATGCGGCCAGTTTATTTTATTATTATTATTTTAAAAATAGTCATTCAACAAGTCTTGATTATTTAAGAAGAAAACGAGTTACTTTCCAGCTTGTCACCGACACTTTAACTTTTTCATTTGTTCTTGTTTGAATATATAATACATATATATATATATATATGGATTGAAAAATGTATCCTATCCTTTAAAATGTGAACAGTGAACAGTATCCAATTATCATTTTTGGATTAAAAGCTCATTTAAATCTATAGAATTTGCCTAAATTTACATTACACTTTAGCATGTCAATTTATGAAGTGATTATTTGGTCAATACCATCATTATTTTTCAAAAGTTAGATCATCAATTCTCATGTTGAATGCGTCTAATTAATAGAATTTATTTCTTGATTTGGACGAGACACGTTAAACAACAAAAAAATTAAATAAATTTAAGCTATTATATGTATATATAATTACAAATTAATCGGCTAAAATTAAAAGTCTATCCAAGCAAAACAAAGTTAATCACACCTCTCCTTTGAGTGGCAGAATAGGATATTAATTAATATATAAAGCTCATGTTTTTTGAGGACGTAGAATTGGCCAAAAGTTAATCCTTTTATCTTTTTTTTTTTCTTTTTTTTAAAATACTATATTT
Source organism: Nephelium lappaceum (assembly GCA_021234005.1). Taxonomy (NCBI): domain Eukaryota; kingdom Viridiplantae; phylum Streptophyta; class Magnoliopsida; order Sapindales; family Sapindaceae; genus Nephelium; species Nephelium lappaceum. Next base: position 25,048,856 of record CM037996.1, read on the forward strand.
GTTATAACTACTCAATTATAAGTCATTGTTAGGTTAAATAATCCACTTAAACCTAATCATTGCTAGGTTAAATGATAACTCGCTTCTATCTTATTTGAGTGGCATAAATTAGTCCTACCTTGAAAGATGAGATTATTAATACATACCCCTCCCATATCCCACTTTATTATTATTTTTGTATTTGTTTATTTATCTATCTTACTAATGGTTTATATTTAAAATATTTATTATATTTAGATTAAAAAATGTTTATTATATTTAAAAATTAATTTAATATATTTATTAATAATATTTTTTAAGAATAATATTTTAATATAAATTAAATAATAAATATTTTTATTAACATTCATTGTTAATAATTTTAGTTATTTTTAAATAAATTGCATTTTTAATTTAAAATATAATTTAAATAATATTTAATCAATATTAATTTAGAATATTTTATTTATTATAAAATTAATTTAAAATAATTTTATTTTTTAAAATGTTATTTAATTTACTCTTATATTATATAGTCTCATACTATGTCTAACACAGTAACTATTATTTTTTAATCTAAACCCATATTTCACAAAACAAGAGATAATTATATTTTTAAATCAATTCTAACTACACCAAACACATCAAAGTATTATACTATTAATTTAATCCAACCTTATTTAATTTAATCTTTTCCAATCTAATCCCTTAATAATAATCCAATTCAATCCCACACACCAAACAAGTTCTGATAACAAATATTGGTTATCTTGAACTGCTATGATAATTTTTTATCAACCATTTTCTTTTATCTCAATCAGTTTCTTTAGTTGTAGTTAGTCTGCTTGGCAATGATTTAATACTGTTGGAACAAGTTTTAATTTTTAAATACCCCTATGGTGCAATAATTTGAATTTGAAATAATATCAGGTTGAATAAAGTTCTTTACCATTCACCTATATTAGTGACTTATATAATATTTTAAGTAGTTAAAAAAAAATTGGTAACTAATTAAATCAATTTGAATCACCAATAACCACATTATTGGATGGAATATGGTATACTAGTAAGATACAAAAAAACTGGATGCTTATTGATAATTAGAGCGTATATTTTCATTTTTCAAAATGATAATTTAAATGCTTATGAACGATGAACAATTATATTTACTGAATCATTGATTTTGTTTTGATGTGGATGCAACAGTGCAAACTCTGCAAGCCATTTTCACGAAACTGAATCTTAGAAATGTTGAAGTGAAGCAATCTTCTTGCATTGACGGTGGCTGGAATCTTAATGTTACTGATGACATTAAAAGAAACATCACTTGTGATTGTCTTTCAGCAACGGCCGTGCTTGTCACATCACAAACATGTATGCATGATTATTTAGTTAATATAGAATTTCTTGATTTTTCAGATTGTGCTAGTTCAGGTGACTTCTAATGGTTTTAATTTTCCTTTTCTTGTATGACAGTGTGCTTAAGCGCTTTAATTTATCAGCAGCTATTCCTCAGGAATTTGTAAACCTCACTTTTCTGCGAGAAGTGTGAGTGCATGTTCCTTTCTCTTTCATTTGATTTTAATATACCAATTGAATGCCTTGACTCAATTTATTAGTTGGATTTACTTTAAAGGATTTACTAGTTTATAAAGCTTAGTAATTAAATGGGGTGTCAAAACTTATTGCAAAATCATTTCATTTTGAATAAGCATTTGAATGTGTTTGTAACACAAATTTGGTGCATTTATGCATTTAAACTTAGAATCGTTGTTCTTCATGTTACGAACAATATTGTTGATTTATTATTACAGAAGATGATGGAAACCGTTTGATCCAAAGTCTAAGTTGATAAAAATAAAAATGAGTCCAATTATAGTACTTTAAAATAATATAAATATCCATTCGAGTACAAGATGGACAGATGACAAACGCAATAAACAAAATTCCAAATAAAATGGGGAGAAGGGATTTGAACTCTGAAAATTCCAGGCTCCGATGCCGTGATAGTAACTGCTAGATCTAAAAGATTAAACCAATGGAAAAAAGCCTAACCATAATATTCAATCCTAAAGATGATGGAGTTCGTAATACACTAACAGTAATCCATGGTTGCCTTTTGTTTTATTTTTTGGGCAATTGTAACCCTTTACATGTCATACTGCATTAACCTGTCACTGTGATTATTGGCATTCTCCATCAGATAGTTCTCCAGGATTGAGGACCACGTGAACTTGGTTTTTTGTTTTTAAACAGGGACCTTACTCGCAACTACTTTAATGGATCAATCCCCACGTTTTTTTCTCAGCTCAAAAATCTTTCCATTCTGTAAGTGAAATTGCTCTTTCCATTTTTAATTTCAGGTCCCGAGGGATTTTTATATGTGCCATTTACATTTAGATCAGGATAAAAGAAAAAACGTTTTGATCAATTTACATTGCAGGTCCTTAATGGGAAACCGTCTTAGTGGTTCAATTCCTCCGGAAATTGCTGACATTGCTACACTTGAGGAGCTGTATGTCATTTGACAAAGTTCAGTCCTAAATGTAGAAAGATAATGTACAACAATAAATGACAACTTAGGTTTCCTTTTCCAGGGTCTTGGAAGACAATCAGCTTGACGGACCTCTTCCTGAAAACATTGGAAATTTGAGGAACTTAAAAAGACTGTAAGGCTTCTGTCCATATATCTTACTGATTTCTTTTGCTGAAGAATCCAGGCAGATTTTTCATTATGTTGCTTCATTCGATCTTCGCTCTCATCGTTTTCTCCTGCAGCTGTCTTTCTGCAAACAATTTTTCAGGATCAATACCAGAATCATATGGAAATCTGAAGAACTTAACTGAGTTGTAAGTGACTTAACGAGACACAAATTTACGTAAATTTATTGTTCAGAATTCGAATATTCCTGATGTTTTAATACCGCTTGCAGTAGGATAGATGGGAGTAACTTGACAGGCAAGATACCTGATTTTATTGGGAACTGGACCAACCTTAAAAGACTGTGAGTTTTGCACTGCATTCCATTAATTTACCTTTCTTCGTCCTTCCCTTTTACAAACTGTATTGTATTTTGTTGTTTTCTAAGACATGTTAATTCTATTGCAGGGACTTGCAGGGCACATCCATGAAGGGTCCCATTCCTTCCTCTATTTCTCGGTTGACGAACTTAGCGGAACTGTAAGCATTCGATCCCTACTGTAGTTAATGATATATTTGCCTTATTAATAATTTCTGATGTACATTTTTGCTTTTAGGAGGATATCCGATTTGACTGGAGCAAGTTCAGATTTCCCTAATTTGCAGGCTATGACAAAGATCAGAAGATTGTGAGTAGATATTGATTTAATTTCCTAAATTAAACATCCCATGTGGCTCATTTAGTGGTTGCTTTAATTTATCAATGGATTGCCTCTAATTCTGTGACTCAGGATACTAAGAAATTGCTTGGTTACTGGTACAATCCCACAATACCTTGGGGATTTGAGAAATTTAAAACTTTTGTAAGTATTTTCATTTGTGTTATTTCCACGGAGATGCAATTTTTGTGCTATGTCATAATAATGTCTAACTAGGGAAACCCTTTATGCTTATGTTGCCTTGTTTTATTATTGTAGAGACCTGAGCTTCAATCAACTGAGCGGTCAAATTCCAGCACAGCTAGAGAGTTTAACAAGCATAGATTTCTTGTAAGTTATTAAATAAATTTATTCAGTTCAAATGTGTAAGCATCTGACATCTACTCCTATCAAGCATCATATCTTATCATTTGAGATGTTACAAATAATGCCTATTTTCATTGTTTATATCTTCATTCATTGAAAGCTTTATATCTGGTGTTTGATATAGTGCTATCTGATTTAGGTTCTTGACAAACAACAAGCTGACTGGAGTTATACCTAATTGGATATTGAGCAGCAAAAGGAACATGTACGTTTTTCCCATCCGATATATCATCTCTATTTATTTTGGACGTAAAAAAGTTACAAATCACATTTTCCTGAAGCAAGACTCAGTTTGGTTATGATCTCTTGTTCATTCATTTTTATATCATTGATTCATTGTCAATTCCATGACAAAATTGATTGCAGGGATTTGTCTTATAACAATTTTACTGATTCAGCTCAAGCTAGTTGTCTCAGTCTGATGTGTAAGCCTCTTTATCATCTACTTATATGTTTCATACCACTAACAAAATGTATTGATTCATTATTTTGCCTAGTTCATATATTTTGTTGTGTGTATATAATCCGGCCCTGGTCATTTTTCAGGAACTTAGCATCCAGTCTTTCATCCTCACAGAGCAACTCGTAAGTGACGTCTCTTGTTTTCATTTTGTTTTCTTTTCCTGTTTAAAATTGTAATTGAAACATATATGATTAACCAAACATATATTTTTTGTCCACTGCTAGAAATGATTGGTGCTTGATGAAAGACCTTCCCTGTGATGGAAAAGCCACACGTAAGCATAATTAGATTGCTTTTGTAAATTGCAATAACCAAATGATTTGATTTATGTTTCTCCCAATGAATTCATGTTATTATTCAATTTCCTTTGCATTCACAGACCATTCCTTATTCATTAATTGCGGAGGAGATAGAATCACACATGAGGGAAATAATTATGAAGCAGACCTGAACAGAAAGGGTCAATCAAACTTTGCTTTTATAGACAACAGGTGGGCTTATAGCAGTACAGGGGTTTACATGGACAAAGAAGATGCTAATAACATAGCATCAAATGACTATAATTTGAATGTGACTGGTGCTGAATATTACAAAACTGCACGTGTCTCTGCGCAATCACTTAAGTATTATGGCCGGTGCATGAGGAAAGGCAGTTATAAAGTGACGCTGCATTTTGCTGAAATTATGTTCACTGATAATGAGACATTCGCCAGTCTTGGAAAGCGTCTCTTTGACATATCGATTCAGGTGAGGGAAAAAAAAACTCTTCATTGTTAGAATTTAGTACCAAAGATACAGTTTCGATGAGCTTCGCGAAGTTTCTAATTTTGACTATGACACAGGGAGAATTAATAAAAGACTTCAATATTGCGGAGGAGGCTGGAGGCGTTGGAAGAGGCATCCCTAAGGAATTTAAAAATGTATCCGTTAATGGTAGCACTCTGGAGATTCATTTACTCTGGGCAGGAAAAGGAACCACTGCCATTCCTGACAGAGGTGTCTATGGACCTCTTATATCTGCCATTACAGTCACACCAAGTATGATTTATCTTCTCTATGAGGCCTTCCTCTTTTCTTTTCTTCCAACTTGTCCCTTAACTTCTTTTTCTGCTTGTAGACTTTAAAGTTGATACCGGGGGCTTATCTGCTGGAGCCATTGCTGGCATTGTAGTCGCTTCATGTGCAGCTGTCATAATGTTGTTGGTTGTACTATGGATGAAAGGTTGCTTTGGGGGAAAAGACCTGCTAGACAAAGGTAAAATCGATATATATGAACACATACATTATATACTTTCTTGTTGGTTTGCGATTGTTGATTTCTACAAGTTGGATTATCTTGGAAGAGTTAAATATGTTTGGATCTTCATGACACTAACATGCTTGTGCACCATATGTATATGTCCACGTTTTTAACTTTCTTGTTTGATTAAATTTCATTTTCTTTTTCTTGTTGCAGAACTTCGTGGGCTAGAGCTTCAAACTGGTTTTTTCACTCTTAGGCAAATTAAAGCTGCTACCAATAATTTTGACCCTGCAAATAAATTGGTGAAGGAGGATTTGGACCTGTTTACAAGGTAACCATGATTTTCCATTCTATGCACACACTAAAACAGCGGCTAGTGGGAAAAAGACTATTATGTTTACACTGTTCCAAAATTTTTATCTGCTTGATTCCAGGGTACACTATCAGATGGTGCAGTAATTGCTGTTAAGCAGCTCTCCTCCAAATCAAAGCAAGGGAACCGTGAATTTGTGAATGAGATAGGAATGATATCAGCCTTACAGCACCCAAATCTTGTGAAGCTTTATGGCTGTTGTATTGAAGGAAACCAATTACTGCTTGTGTACGAATACCTCGAAAACACAGTCTTGCTCGTGCACTTTTTGGTATTGCATCACTAAAATCTAATATACCATTTCTTCGAATTTTTAGAATAAACTATGACTAAACTACCTTTACTCAATTTTCTTCTATTTTAGGTGAAGAGGAACAAAAGCTTCACTTGGACTGGAAAACAAGAAAGATATGCATAGAGATAGCAAGGGGATTAGCTTACCTTCATGAGGAATCGAGATTGAAAATAGTTCACAGGGATATTAAGGCAACCAATGTGCTGCTTGATAAGGATCTAAATGCTAAGATATCCGACTTTGGTTTAGCTAAGCTAGATGAAGAAGAGAACACTCATATCAGCACAAGAATAGCTGGAACAATGTGAGTTTTCTCTCTTTTAATATACAAAAGGTTCTAATTTTCTTCTTAATCTTCTTTGGAAGATGGCATGGTCTTAAGTTACATGTTTTGATCATATCAATTTTTACTCCAGAGGTTATATGGCTCCTGAATATGCAATGAGAGGTTACTTGACTGATAAGGCAGATGTGTATAGCTTTGGTCGTTGCATTGGAGATTGTTAGTGGCAAAAGCAACACTAATTACAGGCCAAAGAGTTTGTTTATCTTCTTGATTGGGTAATCTAAATCATTTGCATTCTTCGTCCAAGTTTTTTTTTTTTTTTAATACATTGTTAATTTACATTTCTTGCTTCTAGATTACGAATAATATATGTTCCTTCTTGTAGGCATATGTACTTCAAGAACAAGGAAACCTTCTTGAACTTGTTGATCCAAGTCTTGGTTCGAAAGTTCCCAAAGACGAGGCATTGGGAATGCTTAAATTGCTCTCTCATGCACCAATCCATCTCCCTCTCTCCGACCATTGATGTCTTCTGTAGTTAGCATGCTTGAAGGCAAAGTTCCGGTCCAAACGCCAATTTGTAAGCACAGTTTAGTCCAGGATTCAAGGTTCAAAGCCTTAGAGATATTGTCACAAGACAGCCAAACCCGTTTCACCTCATTCTCTCAGGAAAGTCAGTCACAGAGTAGCATGTCAATGGATGGACCCTGGAGAGATTCCCAAGTCTCTCTTCAACCTACCAATGAGACTGAAGAGTATTCTTCGTCAAATGCTTCTTCAGAAGGACCTATATCGTTAAGTTGTTAAGCAATGGTTTGAAGTTTTTGCTTTCAAATTTTAAGTTTATTCAAGTGACAAAACTTTGCATTTATAATAGTATAAGGGAGAAGAATTCTGCTAGGAAATATTCTCTTTTTTTGTAACTGAACATATATAAATTTTTTTTGTGACTCTGAATTTTGCTCATATTGTATGTTGGAATTTAATGGCCTTAATTGCATTTTGGTTTATAAGGTTCATCTGTTTGCTTTTGGATGTTTAACAATACACCAAGTTTTTTGTTTAAGAGGATCTATATGATAAAATTTATATCCTCTTCAAACAACCATAATGATGTATTGATAATGTAGTAGTCATAAGTTTATCATAGTATTTGAACAATAATTTTAAATAAAAATCAAATTTAGGTAGCTAACGGTACTCTTTAATCAATGCAAGCTATCCAATTCTAAACAAATTATAATTCAACTTTAACAAATCATCACACCTATGACATAACCAATCACATTTTCAATCCTTTGACATAGTTAACAATCCAGTCGAGTGGAATATTGGGAGACAATTTTCACCAAATTTTAATGTTTTTCTCCTATGAAATCCAAGATAGCAAGAAAAATTGAGAGTGTTGGTTATCGTTACCCAAAAGTTTAAACTGATGAAAAGAGTTCAACTATAATATTTAAGATTTAGATTGATATGTGACACGTTCTTCACTGTAATGTGGATAATGATAGATGTGATATAGATGTTAGATACATGTTAAACGCCTCCTACCGTTTTAACATGTATAACAAAATTCAGATAAATGAGAGAAAAATGTTTGAACAAGGATTTTTAAGCTTGATATCATATTAATTACCACTCAACTCAAAAGCTTAAACTGATAGAAAATGCTCCAACTATAGTATTTAAGACTTAAGGTTGACACGTACAAAAAAAAATGCAGTAAATAAGACTAATTGTTACATTTAATTTTGAAAATTTTATTACTTTAATAAATTGGATTTTTTTAGCATCACGAATTACACATTTTGCCAATCAATAGTGGTACTTTTCTCTCTCTCACCTTTATTCCCTTTCTCTTGTGCAGTAAAATTTACGGTTTCCACTAAAGTCGTCATAAATATTTAATAAACTAGAAAGATGTAAGGGTTGAAGATACTAACTCCTTGAAGATTTGGGGTTTGTTTTTTCAACTTTATCTCTTAATGGATTTGAATTCTACTCATTATGTAATTTTAGTGTTTGTTTTAAGTAGTTAAAACACTTAAAATTGCTAAAACACAACTTAAAATAAAAAAATTAGAAATTTTTACTTATCACTTAATTGTAATAAAATATTTTCTCTATAACTATCATTATAAAAAATGCATATTTCCAATATTTTCTTCATCAATATCGATCCTACCAATTATCATTTTCATATAATCCCAGTGACTTGGATCTTTATATTTGTATAGTAATTTTAATAATTTATATCTCATAACTTAGAAAGAATATGTAAGCTACATAAGGTTAACAGTTTCTTAAAATATTTTTGTTTAAAGTAATATATATTTATTATTATTAATAAAAAATTAATTTATGTAAATTAGAGATATATAGGTAAATTTCATTAGGATTTATTAAATGATTTGTTTTCAACTATATATATTATATACACTCATTGCATTTGAATTAATTAAGAAAAAGAATATATTCACTCATTGCATTTGAATTAATTAAGAAAGATAATTTATTTTAGGAGAAAGAATGTAATGGGTGAATTTGATTGGTTGATCCTTACTTTTTAAAATAAGGAAGTCCTCATTTAAAAACATTGTATACATATATATATATATATATATATATATGGTGATTTTACTATCAGTATCTTCTAACTTTAAAATGTTATGACAACCAATCGAATTCATCCATTGCATTCTCTCTGTTAAATAGTTTTTTTTTTTTTTGCTATTTAATTCAAATGCAATGGATGAATTTATTGGTTCGTCCGAATTTTTTAAAGTTAAAATGTACTGATAGTAAAAACATAAGATATATATATAATTTAAAGTAAAAGTATACAACAATTATAAACTATAAGGATACAAACTTAAAAAGCATTTATTTTCAATATTTTTCTTTTAAGAAAAATAAACGATCAACATGTATATTAATATTTGAAAAATTTCAGGTTTTATATCTCAGTCAGTGTTCGGTTTACAATAATAATAAAAACTATTCAAATAATAATAATCAAAACTATTCAATCTTTAGATGAAAAAAGGCAAACTGCACAAACTCCCTAGTGGTTTGGTTAAATTACACACATGACACGTTTGGCCATAATTAAATGAAACCCACCTGAGTTTTCAAAACTCAACACAAATACCCCTTGCTGTTAGAGAGCTATTATTAAATTTTGATGATCAATGGTCAAAGATGTCAAAAGATTGAAATACCCTTCATTTTGGTCAAATTTAAAAAGTCAAATCCTTTACATTAGTTATTTTAACTTTTAAAAAAAATTAAGAATATAATTCATTTCAACTTGAAAGAAATCACTTAAAATGGAAGACGAACAAATCATCTTCTAATTCATCTCTGATCATCCAATTCATCACTTTGGTTTTAATTGATGAACGATCATCTTCCAATTCATTTCACTTCAATTACATCACTTTTTAAAAAAAAAAAAAAAGAAGGAATCCAATTAAATAATTCATTCATCAATCCAATTCATTATCAGTATTTCGTTCATCATCATCATCAATTCACCACCAATATAATCATCTCTAGACTTTAAA